>WMED01007259.1:4993-17782 GCA_019650415.1 Pipa parva
CCCCCTCCCACACTCTGCTTCACCCACAAACCCCTCCCACACTGTGCTGCCCCTCCTTCCTAGTCCTTACCCTCTGAAGGGGGAGCCCCTCCTCCTTTCCTTACCTACATCTTCCGTGGCCCAGCTGTCTCTGCTGTACAGCTAATTGCTACAGCGTTACCCTCAACCAGTAATAATTGAACTTCCTGCCGCTCACAGGAAGTTACATCATTGCCAGGAGGAGGCACACTATACTGTTTAGCGCTACAGCACAGACAACCAGGCCTCAGAGGAGGCAGCCGCCTACCCCTATGCCCGGCCCAGCGGGCTGGATACCTATGTCTTGCGGGCCGCATATGGCCCATGGGCCATAGGTTGGCCACCGCTGATCTAAAGCACCATAGAAAACAATGGGACTGAGGGGTTGATTGACTAAAAGGTGAATTCACGTCACTACAATTTGAGGCACATCTCAAAAATATTTGCAAATTCACTTCTCAATACTGACTAAGTGAAGAATAGACTTGACAGACAAGCGGACAGTGGAGATCACTGTCAAATACATTGTGTGATATAGTCAGTCAGATAGATAAAGTAGAATGCAGAGTCCTGCCACCAACCCCCAAATTCACCACCAAAAATACTAGCAATTTTGGTTAGCGGCAAAAATTGAAATGGCAAAAATGTACTGCTGCTAGATCAATCATGTAAGTATGGTTTGCCACTATAGTTCCCCTTTAATAAATATGAGAATTTTTTTGAGCAGAGGGAAAAGAAATTCAGTGAAAATTAATCGAATTGAAAAGGCTGAAATTAAGTTACCAATGCTTTATAAAATAACATTAGACTCATGAACAATTTGCAGTGTCACTGATGAGTAAACGGTTGGCTTCTGAGATGAGCCCAATAATGCTAAAACAGCTGACCAATCAATGAGCACCAATATGAGTTCTGCATCGGAACCATTTTATCTAAAACTGCTTGTGCATGGACACAGACAGAAAGCTGCTATTATCTACTGTTACTGCTGGCTCTGGCCCTATAGGCGCCCTAGACGCCCTCCCCCCGGCGCCCTCCCCATCTCGTGCCCCCCGGTGCCTCCCCATCCCGCACTGCCCCCCCATGCGACACAAACCTCCCTGCCGGCACAATTTAAATTTTAAAAAAATGCTAGGGGCGCCCCTAGCATTTGCCTACTCTGCCTAATGGCAGAGCCAGCACTGGATGAGACCCAATATTCACTTACCACTGACTTTATTCCAGGACTCTTTGCTTTGGCTGAATGCAGTTTTCTTTTAAGTTCTTCTACTTCCTGGATCTGTTGCAGTTTTTGCCTCTGTGCCTCTTCCATGATCTTATTTTCATGTTCCTGATACATTCGTGATTGCTAAAAAAATCATTGTTTCAAATAAGTTGGGTAAGAGTTATAAAAAACAAACAAACAACTGTTTGGGTTTCCTTATAAATAATGGTAACTGACTTATTGTTAAAGGAGATAGCTTTAAAATATTCGCTGCGATTCAAATATATTTTGTTTATTTCCTTGACTTAATGTGGATTTATATTTTATATTTCTTTGTGGTTTTTGATTTACTTGAACTTTTCATGGTCATAGTTACACAGTCTTTTAGCTGCTTGGGTCAACCAGGAGGGTCAGTGATAAAAGTTTACAGGTGAAATTTATTAAACTTGAAAAGGTCGATTTTGGCCTTATTGGATTTATTCCCTGTAGATCTTGGCTATTCGATCGGTAAATATCAGTCAGTGTTTTTTGATTGATTTTTACCAATAGAAACTTTTCGATTGAGTTTTTCTATTGGATTTGTTGATGGAAAGGTAGCCATACTTTACATTAGTAGTATGGCTACCTTTCCATTGAAAAATCCGATCAGAAAGTTTCTCTCGGTTAAAATTGACCAAAAAATATTGATCGATTTTTACCAATCAAACAGCCGAGATCTCTTGGGATAAACTTGAAAAGGCCAAAATTGGCTTTTTTGAGTTGAATAAATTTTACCCATATATGAGAGAATGATTTACCCTTATGCCAAAAATGCATCCACTATGGCAGTGAAGTACTGAATTCACTAAATATCATCAGTGTGGCACTAGGAGCCATAACTGGACGTGGATCATGGGAAGTTTACATAGAACCGAGTTCCATGACATAGCTGTGTTACATTTTAATCTGCTGCATCAATGGGACTCCATTGTTTATAATGGTGTCTTCTGATTGTTTCCCTTCCATACAAATCCATGCTCCATGCACGATAGCCAGAGAAAGAGTAATATGCCTCACAAGCATTTGGTGTTAGTTCTAAACCAGCATTTTTTAGTCAATAATTCATCGTCTGAATGAACAAAGCATATTTGGCTTTACTCTATACTGCTGGAGCATTATGAGTTGAACTTTAAACTCTGCTGCAGAGCATTAGATTGAACCCTGCTCCTAAACACTTCAAGTGGTCACTTTGTTTTGTCAGCTGCTGACACATTCCACTTTCTCTGCACTCATCTGTATGGCCATCTTTTTGACAAGAGCAAACATGAGGCTCTCAACTTCTTTCAGACAACATTTTTTATGACCCCCAGGAATTGACTAGTTCCTTTGTTATGAGCTAAACAATAGATATAATGATGTGTAATAACCCTACATTTTCTGCTTTATAACGCTAGTCCACACTGATGATGATGTGAAAATACAGAGGAGACCTTTTAATTATCCCTATGTACATATGGATTACTAAGTAGGAAAACATGACCTATAGGACTGCCGATCAGTATTAGTAAACGCTCATGGAAACTCACAGAAAGGCTACATCCCAGTTTTATGTAACGGCACACTTACATGCATCCTACGCTGATTAACATTTTGAGAGGCAACCTGCTGAGCAGAGGTTTTATAGGACTAGTCTGAGTATTCAAACCCAAATTTACTCCATTCAACATGTTATTGAGTACAGGACAACAAACAGTTTGCTTTTAATATACAAGATGAAATGTGATTACCCCATTTAAAAGGACCAATAAAAATAAATGTATTTGGTAATAAATATATTGTATACTTTTAAAAGCCTTTCTTAATTTGTAGTTGTTTTTTTTTTACTGTGATTCTTTTCTACGCAGCCTATCAACTAGAATCTCAAGTCAAAGGACTTGACTGACAAGCGCGGGAAAGGAACTCAGAAACCTGCAGGTGTGCAGTCTCAGAGAGCAGTTGGTCACCTGGAAGATTCTGATTGGACTTTAAGCCTCTCAGTCAAGTTACTGACCAGTGAATTTGGATCACACTACTCTACATATTATCGTGTATGGCCATTTTCAATCTATAGTCACATTCTTACCTGAGTTCTATAGAAAAGTCACTATAAAGTGACAATAAAGTGAAAAATGGCCTTTATTTTTGTATTTTTTTATGTTAATCCAAAATTCACAATTATGCATTATATTATCAGAATAACCACTTTATTTTATATCTTTCATGCATTTCAGAATATCTAGGTGCTTGCCTTAATGGTTGTCAGCAATCAAGCTCCCATGGATTCTAGGTGAAAGTTCATAAACTCGAAAAGGACAATTTTGGCGTTTTCGAGTTTATCCCATGAGATCTCGGCTGTTTTCAGATGTGGTATTGATTATTACCAATAGAATTTTTCGATCGAGTTTTTCAATTGAAAGGTAACCATACTACTAATGTAAAGTATCTATCGGTAAAAATTGATTGAAAAATATCTATTGATTTACCAATCAAACAGCCGAGATCTCGCGGGATAAACTCGAAAAGGTTGAAATCGACCTTTTTCTAGTTTATTAACTTTCACCCTAAAAGTTGTGCAAAATGTAATGTGCATGGTGTTATCTCACAATGCAAACAAACTTTGGTCTCTTGGCATAGTTACATTTGGTCTGCCTCATCATACAAGAAAAACACAAAAACAGCTTCAAACTGACCTGCGATCAATTCTCCATGCAGAGATGTTGGATGCCAACTCTGCGATTACAAACCAGAAGTCCCAGGTGCCCAGAAACAAACCATCCTCAGCGCTTGTAGGAAACATGCAGGCAAAATGCAATGTCTGGCACATCCAGGCTTCTTAATACATAACTTTATTCAGGGTAGAAAAACATGACCGGTAAATGGTTTAAAACTATGCTGTCTTACACGTTTCATGCTATAGACCAGTGCTTAATGATTTTTGTGTATGATTAAGTGCTGGTTTGCAGCATGAAATGCGTAAGACGGCATTGTTTTAAACCATTTACCAGTCATGTTTTTCTGTGCTGAATAAAGTTATATATTAGGAAGCCTGGAAGTGTTAGACATTTCTTTTTGGCTCCCTGCCTCATCATGCAGTAGCTGCAAATGACTACGTTTGGCAAATTGTTTTAAAGTTCCATGCACAGTCCCCTTAGGACGTTTCAACGTTGCCATAACTTGATGCAAAGAAAAACTTTCCATAGAAGAAGTATTTGATTTCTGACACTTTTACTTAGTCCTGATGTGATATTGTTCACTGTAACATTGTTACACTGCACCAACAATTATAACAGCTGAACAATACCTGATTATTTACTTACACAGGGTTAGAAAGATGAAATCCACAGGGAGAGTTCAAATCTACCTGATCCAGATATAAAGGAAGCTTCATGTGTTTATATGTTGTTGCTGGGTAATTGACATATGTGTGGGAACAGACCAGTTAAGCACAAGGTGCACAATTTTTTTTTAGCATTTGCTACAACTACAAAAGCAGGGTAGCGTGTTGCATAAAAACAAGGATACAAAAGGCCAGACATAAATAGCCTTCTGGTATAGACCAACAGTCTTTTGCAGAAAAGTCTGACTGTACGAAGTAAGTTTACTGTCACTCATGTACACCCCAAAGCTCTACTTTACAGGTTATTCTCCAATCCACATCTGCTAACATTCCAGAAAGAGAGTAAACATATTACAAAATTAGGCCACTCCCACTTTGGAAATTTCAGACTGCCATCCCTCCCGAGCTCCCCCTAAATGCATCTCCATAATATATTGTATAAAACCAAGAGCCAGTGAAAACTTTGTGTCAATGATCAATTTGCCAAATGCATATCAAACATTTACTAAACCAAAATAGTATTTAAGGTTATGGGACAAACTGGATTGATATCTAATATATCATATTGTTTTTGGCAATGTGACAAACTCCCTTATTCAGTAGTTTTCCCAAGTCTTTGGGTGATGGTGACCCCTTACTCTACTATTCACAATAGCTTCTTACATGAGTTAGTGTATGACTTTACTGATTACTACAAAAATGATATTATATATTTATATATACTGTATATATCCTCTAGCCTCTGGTTGTTGGCACTGGCTCAGTAGTTAGCACTGCAGCGCTGGGTTCTGGGTTCAGTAATTCCACCCTGGACTTCACCAGCATGGAGTTTATATGTTCTCCCTGCATCAGTTTCCCCAAACATCTGTGTGTGTGTGTGTGTGTGTGTGTATGTGACTGAATCGGGAAACTAGATTGTAAGCTCCATGAGGCAGGGATTGAAGTGAATGATGAATCTCTGTAAATCATGGTGTAATACAGTATATCAGCACTATATAAATGAATAGATATATACTGTACATTTAAGCCTTGGTCCAAGCATTCTATATTATTATTATATTATAGAATTTATAGTATTATTACCTCAAAGACTAAGACTTATGCATATGAATATATATTGGTAATAAACTAAAAATGTATTATCTTCTGTTAATGATCAGTATTGTCCATTCCTTTTCTAATGCACATGAGCTAATGTGTACCAGCTAGGAGAGTATTTGTGAAGGGAGCACTGCTCTACTTTAGACTCTGAGTTCCACTTGATGTGCAATCTAGCTTCATATTTAGACAAACAGATATTTAGCTAGTCCATTTTCTACCTGCAATGTTATTAATATGACCAGTGCCATTTATGATTCTATTTCAAGTGAGTCAACAAAACCATACACCAGTGTAACACAAAAATGCAGTGCTTGCCCACATATTAAGATATAGACCTGTGTGCAAATAGGTTTCTTTAAAAATAAATATCAACCTTTACATAGTGTCTGAATTAGATGCAGGTGTCCAGAGCTTTTTATGTGCTTATACAGTAGGAAGCCCAATCAATGCCACAATTCAAACAAAGAACAAAATGCGTGTTAACATTATGCAAGGATGTTTAATAGTTAATGTAGTGGGTGCTTTACAATTATTATTTATTTTAAATATCTTACCAGGAAAGAGCATATTGTAAAACAAATCAACAAATCTCTTTTCAAGTGTTTGATATGAATACAGAAGAGTAAGATAGATGGAGATAGAGGCTACTATTATCAGCGTATTTATACAGTTCCACTCTCTATTAAAACAAATAAAAGAAGGCACACAACTTCAACTAATCAGCAGGGGAACTGCAGGATAAACAGGCTGTGCACTGATCAGTCCGTGGCTCATTTCTAACCAATGTTCCAATTCTTTCTCTTTTGGTGGATATGCAATTCTAATTTTGCAAAAGATTAAGGAAATTAAATTGATAACCATTTTGAGAATACTGTACAGCTAAATATTAACATTAACGAGAATTCCAGGGAGATGGAATGGAAAAAAAAATATATCAGGTGGCACAAATAAGGGAATAATCATATCACATTATTTTTAATTTGTATGTATATATTTGTATATTTATATTTATAAAGTGCCACTAGGTTAGGCAGTGCTGTACAATTAAAAAAAAAATGATAATGCAGACATGGAAAAGTGCTTAACAAGGAACAAGTGAAGTAGCTTACAAAGAAGAGGCTTGGTATATAAAAGGTCTTCCCGGGAGGAACCTTTTATATCCCAAACTGATTGGCTAATTGTTTTGAAGCCCTTAAAGGGGTACTATAGTGCTGATATAACTGCACACATACATATAAAACTCCTTTATACTAAGCCAATTGCTGATACAAATAGTTAAAAAAAAGTTTAGAGAAGAAATTATACTTGCTGTTTGTTTCACTGTTTACTTCTAAAGAGAGCTGATATTTTCCACCCCAGCTCTCCCCTTCTTTCTGTTCTGCAAGTCAGGCAACAGGAGAAGAAAAAGCTGCCAGACTGCTATTGGTTAAGCAGTGTGCTGACCTTTTGGCCGCATAAATTAAGTTGGAATGCAGGAGATTACAGAGGGAAAGTTGATGTGTGCGCAATCATTAAGTAGTAAGTAGGGCAAAAATATCCGGGGGAGGGTATCCTTTCATGGAAAACTGGCCAGTACACATCACACACATTTTCTGGTGCAGGAGTTTATCAGTGCTGCCCACTCAATCAACAGTGCTGCCTACCCAATCAATCTGCATCACATGAAACAGCTACTGGGGAGAAATACTTCTCACTAAGGTATAGTACTGCATATGTAAAGATGTAATCTGACTATAGTTCCCCTTTAACCAATCAGCAACAGGTAAAGGCTATATAATCCCTACCAATTTCTGCAGTTCCCTCTCAGGTGGGATCCTCTGATATAAATAGCTGAGGAAAATTTATGGCTGCTCAGTCCCGGTAAAGACTTTCAATAAAAAGGAGCTCCTCTGTGGTTTTTTTATTTTAAAGACGGTGGGAACCAGCGGCGGCGACAGATCATGACCACAGATGAAGACCTCCTTGTGGAATACGCCATATCAAGATGTCTGATCAAGCTGAAGAGCAGGTATCGCTGCAGGGCTAAGTATATCACTTAATGCTTTAGAAAAAACAGCTGAAATTGCATTTAACGATTAATTATTGCTTTAATAAACCTTTTTGCAGTGATAACAAATCGTTAAATGTGATTTTGGATGGGTTTTTTTATTGATTTTGTTTCTTTTCAAATTTGTTTTCCTTGCTTTTTCCCTGCTAGGTATGCAGATTTTTTGGAGCAGAGAGAAAAGAAATTCAATCGAAGTGATTCTAATTGAATTGAAAAGGCCGAAATGAAGTTCAAATGTGTCAGTTCATTTGCCTATAAGAGCTATTAAAAAGAATAAAAAACATAATAAATAGCTACTTAAGGATAAAATATAGACATGAAAACTAATGCTAATTTATTTCTTATCCAATATTAAAGGGCAACTAAAGGAGAAAAAGTTTTAGAATTTAAATATTTAAAAAAAATCTAATATATTTTTACTACTATTATGCTCAGTTTTTTTAACTATAACTTATAGCCCCTGGACCTTGGTCCCTTGTAGAATCACTGCTACAATCACTGCAAGATATCCTCATAGATACAAAATGCCCGTGCATTTCAACCAAAAGGGCACTTTAGTCTTAGTTCATTTCAATGCTGAACCTGACATTTATGATTTCAGTTTGCATGGAATTCACAGTCACACAGCACTTCAGTTCATTGCATAACATAGTCTGTGATTATTTCCAAAATAGTGCATGGTCAATTAGTGTGTGCGGCCTAAAGTGCCATACAGTCATTGAAAAATTATATCTGAATTCATTTGTTTGTTACATATTGTTATACGTTATTGTTTGCAGAAATTGTATAAATACAATTGTCATTACATAAACAATGTATGTCCCAGAAACCCTGCAAACTCGGCTCTGTGCTGTGGAATAGCACCAGTTAGTACAAACTAGTGTTTTTTTGTATTTATTAATGAGCAGGATTTATGGGCTTCTTCGTGAAAGTCTTAACAGTTGCGTAAAAGTCAAATTCACATTAATTTGCCACTTCCCAATATTCGCATATTCAGCAAACTCTGCGATGTGGTGAATTTACGACCTATTCGGTTACTTACGACAGTCACAGACTTACGGAGATCTTCACATCACTTTGTGTGTGTACACAGGTAATTCACCTATTCATCAATAGTCAGAGTCTGTTGAAGTAGCAATTTTAGCAATGCGTATTTTGTCTCATTCACCAGATCAAAGTGGCCAATTACAAGACCAATAGCAGGGCTGCTGCTGTCCAACTGACAACTCTTGGGGAAATTCACGATAGTGTGAAGTGAGGTGCGGAGTCTTTGCCTCACTTAGCACTGACTGATAGGCGCTCGCTGATGTCCTGCACGCAGACATCAGCGGGTGCTTTAAAGGGATTCCAGTCTCGGTGAGCCAACTCTTTTGGTCTCGCGAGACTGAAATCCCTTTAAAGTGATGTCCACGTGCAGGACATCAGCGAGTGCATATCAGTCAGTGTGAAGTGAGGCGAAGGATCCACACCTCACTTTGCACTATCGTGAATTCCCCCCTCTGTGTTATGAAAGAGACAACATCTGATAACGTTCACTTCTTTGCTATGGAAGTAGGGAACTTGTGAGTACAGTAACGACTTGAAGTGATGAGAATTCACTTTGTCAAATTTCCACCTTGATGAATAAGCCCCTAATTTAGTGTTGGTGATTTTGTTTATAAATAAACTCATTGCTAGCTAGCAACCTGTAGAGACAAGCAATAATGCCTTAATGTCTCTGGGCAAAACAAATGGTTATTAATAATCGAATACTTGTTTGAAGTACCATTGTTAAAACAAAATCTCGGTGTTTGCGATTATTTGGGAATAAAGGCAATGGTTTAGTATCAGTATTACAATAATGGTGAACTCTAAGATAACGACTACTATGTATCATTGCATGTTCTATCTATTCATATTGAAGCAAATATTTCCTATAGCCAAAGACAAATAGCTTGCACCTGCTTTTACAATCTCCTTAACACAACAGAAAGTATCAATGCAGGAATATATAGGAGTTAATTATAATGCTTCCTAGTTAACATCTGATTGCTATGAAAATGGAACATAAAATAGCTCTTTTTTTTTTTAAACTAAATCGCTACAGCCTTTTCTCTGTGAAGTACTTTTCCATTCCTTTTAAATACAGATAACTTTATTCACATATTTATTAGAAAAATAGCCTTTGGAAGTGTAAATAAACAGTTCATTAAAGCAAGGCAACTTGATCTCGACATCCGTTTCACAGTAATAAAATGTAGCGGCAAGCACATTTAACATTGGCAATCACTAGTTTTTCATAGGAAAGTTAGATGCCAGAAAATGTTTTATGTGCGAGCGCATTATGAATAGCATTCAGTTAAGAGAGCCTTACTGATTCACAAACAGAATACACTAAACTAAGCCTCCCATTCACATTACTGGCATAGAAGTGGCAATCAAGCACCTGTGTGATTGTGCCAACCAACACTGCACTGGAAAACAATATGCACAAGCATAAAAGAAACACATTAAGCATACTTTTCCTGAAAAGAATATCTTTTGATGATACTGTTACAATACTGTTTACTCATTTTCCTATAATATAATGATTGCATTTTTTTTTTTTTGTTGAAAAGGTATGTTTATTAATTTTATCACCTGGTAACAAAATATTTTACAGAAGAAAAACCCATTTGACACAACAACAAGTAAGGCTATGGTCATGAAGCATTTACCAACGTGGACAATATGCCTCTGTATAATAATATATATTTGCATTATGTGCACAATCAGTGCAACCAGAAACGACTAAGGGGGTTATTCTCTAAAGTCTGAATTCGACTGTCGAATTCTCAAACAGCGGATTTCCATAGCAAATCCACGACTGTGACAATTCTCCCATGGTAAAGTCGCGACTGCAACAATTTTAAAGTTACGGCTGTGACAATATTTCCATAGTAAATTTGCCAAGGCAACAATATTCTCATTACAAAGATGTGACTGTGACAGTAGCAGTATACTGCAACTATCTTTAGCTGGCGAATTCACACCTTTACGTGCCAATTCGGACTTTAGAGAATAACCCCCAATCTTATGTTGCCTGAAATGGAATGCATGCAAAAATTCCAAAAACCAAATAATATAAACCTGGAACTGAACAGTGCCAACCTGTACTTTTTGCTATCGTTACATTTTCCGTCTCGAACCAAAGCCATCCATTCTAACCAGAAAATCTAACCATATCAAAAGAGATTATATTTTTATACATTGTTAATATTCTAAAACTATGTATCCATCATTAGCTGAGTTATATAACATAACTTCAATATGCAGGGGAGGAACCTCAGGGGAATGGGTCCCAGTGCAGGATCTGCACCTGGCTCAGTGGCATACCTACATGGGTCGCAGCAGCAAATAAAGTTTAGCTTGTTCTAGATTAAAAGTCAGCCTTGTTGTGAAATGGTTTGAAATTGCATTCATTTATCACTTCTCCATCTCCGCTTATTCATCAAACTCTGTGATGAATCTCTGTTATGAATTTGTGACAAATTGAGATGCTTACGATGGTCCTGAACTTACAGTGCTCTTTGTGTTACTTTGCATGTGTTCGCACATGACTTTCGCCACATCAACATGGCAAAGTTGAGGGCAGATGGGAGAGCTCCTGTTTGTTGTAACACGACTGTTCATCCAAGAGTGACAATTCTAAATTATCCAAATTTTAAAAAATGACCATGGAGAAAGTCAATAGCTGTGCAGCTAGTATGGTTCCCCATTGTCACTGCTCCAATCTCTTCTTAGGGAGTTATTGGCTAAAGTCCGATTTGTTGTGTAAAGGTGTGAATTCACCAGCTAAAGACAGTTGTGATAGACAGTGACTTTACTATGAGAATATTGTCACAGTTGCAACTTTAACCTTTACAATGGAAAATTTGTCGCAGTCTCGGATTTTCTATGGGGATCTGCTGTTTGAGAATTCAACAGTCAAATTCTCACTTTGTATGTATGTATGTATAATTTTATTTATACATACTTTAGTCCAGTGATGCCAAACCTTTTTCAGCCTGGGGATATATAAATTTGCAACACGTGTGTCATGGGCCGATTGAAATTCGCAACTAGTAAAGTTGTGACCGCAACAAATTTTAAAGTTACAACTGCGACAATTTTCCTTTGTAAAGTTGTGACTTCGACAATATACTCATTATAAAGACGCGACTGCAACAGTAACAGTCTATTGCGACTGTCTTTATCTGGCGAATTCACACTTATATGCAACAATTTGAACTTCTGAATTCAGGCCACGGGCCGAATATGGCCCACGGCCCATAGGTTGGGCATCACTGCTTTAATCAATAATCCCCTTCTGTAATTTAGTAGTTGGCTGTTGCCCATTTATCTGTCAGCAATCAGAAATGCTGATTCGTGATGAGATGAGTCCTCTTCACTGGTTCGTGCACAAGTCAACCGATGACCACCAGCTAGTAAATTAAAGAAGACAAGAGCGAAATTTATTAAACTCGGAAAGACCGATCTGGGTCTTTCCGAGTTTACTGAGTGAAATCTCAAGAGATTTTTCGAGATTGAGTTTTTTTTATCTCGATTTTTAACATTTTTTTCGATGGAAAGGCAGCTATCCATTGAAAAATTTGATCGAAAAAGTCGAGTGATAACCTCGCGTGATCAGCTCAAGATCTCTCGGGATAAACTCAAAAAGCTGAAATCGGTCTTTTCGACGTTAATAACTTGCGCCCTAACTTAGAGTGATGTATTTTACTGATTATATGCTTGTACTTTACTTCACTTGTTCTTTATTACGCACTTCCCTTGTCTGTATTATGACTGTATTGTTGGATTGTACAGTGCTGTGTAACTTTGTAGCGCTTTATAAATAAAAATATACAAATATTATTAATATTGCAAGCAGCAAGAGGTAATGCAGAAAAATAAGAGGAGCTTAGCTGTAACGATCCGGTACCAAGACAAAATGGGAGTAGGAGGTGCTGGCGTATACCACACAGTACTTGGCACTAGCTGATTTGAGGTGCGGAGTCTAAGATACTCCCCGGTCTTCACCTTTAACCCCCGCAAGGGGGTACTGGA
>WMED01007260.1:0-17782 GCA_019650415.1 Pipa parva
ATTTGTTCCGTGACCGAGCTCGTAACTTGGTCAGCTTTTATTTCAAACAAATTAATTCCCATTTAAAATAACATAAATGGAATGAATCCATTCCAGTCCCATTAGCTCGTATCTCAGACTTCAGCTTGGATCTCAAACAGGAAATTGGTCTGAGTTGCACCTAAGTATCTCAAGAAATTTGTATTCAAATACAGCTCATATTTCGATGAACCACTGTACATGTTTATTTAGTTTCTAGTATTACACTAATCATCACACTAAAATGATTCATGTATGTACACTTTAAAAGAAAGCTGTGGAATAGCTCAGTACTTAAATATTTACAGTTGTTGATATCTAGTCATTTACCATATTTCCATACTATAAAATGTTTTATGAACAGTGAGTTTCCTGTTAAGTTTTCATCAGCATACAAAGGTTGACATGCATTATTTAACCACTGGTGCTAAAAGGGTCAGTAATAACCCCTGTATTTGCCAAAGGCTCTTTCAGTGGAATGCTTCTCATCATATTACTGTCAAACTTTAAGGCCTAAAGGCTTACTCTGTCTAAACATTGTCCGCATCTCTAAGGAATCTATCACTAAGGTGCACAATACATCTCAGCAATTAGCGAACAGTTTTTGACAGGTGTTCCCCAATATGAATAAATGTCGTGCTGTGTTTGATTATACTTTTGTGTGTACCAGAGGTTGTTTCAGCAAAAAAATATTGAATATAATTGTAAATTGTCTGAAACATTTTTGACTGAATTATTAGAGGAATAAATGTTTAAGATATATATATATATATATATATATCATCATCATCAAAAATGTTTTATGCTGTGCTAATGGTGGAAAAAAATGTCTAATTTAATTTCATGATATAGTAATTATGTTTGAAAAATGTATTGATAAAAACCCAAATATATTTTATTTATTAACTTGAACAATATAAAAAAATGGCAAGCATACTTCTGGCAGTTTATCAAAGCAAATTCAATAAAGTATTATCCCTGTAGTAGAGCAGGCTTAGAATTACATAGGCAATAATAAAGATCAGGATTAAGCAAAAATGAAAGATGCAATCAATGTAACGTGGCTTATATAGGTGTTGGCAGACTCCACCCACAAATGGAGTCACTATCAATGACATAACTTCCACACACACATGCTCAATGGTGAGAGCAAGCCATCTGCTTTGTGGACCCTCTACTTTCCTATAAAACTCTTAGATAACTACCTCTATTTCTTGTTCCTTATCTTCCCCATCTCTATCCCATACGTTATCAGCCTTGTGCTTGCCCAGTGAGCAGTCTATCATAACCCAAATTCTCAAAATTTATTAAAGTCAAAATAACCGTTTTTGATTTTTCAACCAAAAAATTAAAAAAAAATTAGATATTGCAATATCTAATTTTTTCATCAAATTTTTCAATATTATGGATTTTCCATGCAAATAAACAGATTGAAAAGTTTTGATATCCCAATAACGATATTTTAGATTTTATGAAATTTCACCCAGATCTGGGTTGATATGTTTGATTGTTCTTGTGCAATCTAATTTTTTATGCAAAAATGCAGTTTAAATTGTCCTAGCAAAATATTTTTGAGAAAACACACCTTACTTAGCCAAATGAAAGTCACATTGAGCTATGATCAGTGAAACAATAATATATTTGTATCATGTGTTATGCTACCAGTCTCAGCAAATATGTTAGAAATTAATAGAAATATTGCAAAGATGTGAACACCATGAATGGTCAACAACCATTACCAGTCCAGTCACTCAACTCCAACAGGTAAACAAAAAAGAAAGAGGGAGATTTTCTGTAATGCAAACAATATATAAACAGCCTCCGCATGTTTCTGATCTTTTCAGTAACTACTAGCAGTATAAACAGTAGCAGATATCTCAGCCTATGAAATATGTCAAAACATTGATTATATTCAACTTTCTAAGTGGACACATATTCAGATATATTGCTATGCATTTACAGGAAAATGATTGCTTTTTGCAGTACTGCTTGTTTAAACACCTTTATGTGCTAACTTGTAAAGAAACCCACCCGCAGGCAGAGTGAGCTCAGAAAAAAAAAAAATAAACTCCAAGAGATTGAGGGGGTTATTCTCTAAAGTCCGAATACGACTGTCGAATTCTCAAACAGCGGATTCCCATAGCAAATCCGTAACTCTGACAATTCTCCCATTGTAAATTCACGACTGTGACAATTTTTAATTTTCTGACTGTGACAATATTTCCATAGTAAAGTTGCGACTGCAAAAATATTCTCATTTAAAAGACACGACTGTGACAGTAGCAGTCTATTTCAACTTCTTTAGCTGGCGAATTCATACCTTTTTGCAACAATTCGGATTTTAGAGACTATCCCCCTAAGTAATCTCGCAGTTGTCAATGGAGGACTAATCAAAGCCTTTTAGAGGAATGAAAGGCATATTTAGTCAATGTTAAATTCACATTTTTATTGTGAGCCACTGTCTGTTGCATTTTAGTCATTGTTTCCACCAATGACAGCAGTTCCTGATTCGATGATTGTTGATGAAACAAAAATGTGGCATTTAAATGTTTAATATTATTAGCTTTTACCCCCACACATGAAAACACGCACACACACACACACACACACACACACATATATATACTGTATATATATATATATATATATACAGTATATATTGTCATTGCCATAAATATAAAGCATCCTAAGCACTTCATACTCATGACTCTTGGACACACAGCCACATCATACCTGTAATCCACATACAGTTTAGAAATGGCTAAGAAAGAAATGACAAAGAATTGTCACATGCAATAACTTATAAAATAGGATGACCCACAGAAGTCACGCATTGCTTATTTTACCAATGGCTTATAGCTTACAGGAAGGTTAGAGTTAATGTTAGAAATAGTGGGTCTTATAAAAAAAGAAATCTTTAAGGGGAACTATAGTCAAATTACAACTTTACAGAAGCAGTACCTTAGTGAGAAGTGTCTCTCCCCAGTAGTTGTTTCATGTGATGCACAATGATTGAGTCGGCAGCACTGATAAACTCCTGCACCAGGAAATGTGTGTGTGACATGTACTGGCCAGTTTTCCAATGAAAAGGTACCCTCCCCCAGACATTTTTGCCCTACTTACTACTTAACACCTGAGCACAAATCAGCTTTCCCTCTGTAATCTCTTGCATTCCAAGCTTAATTTATGTGGCCAAAAGGTCAGCACACTGCTTAACCAATAGCAACCAGGCAGCTTTTTCTTCTCATGTTGCCTAACTTTCAAAAGAGAAAGGGGAGGGGGTGAAAAATGTCAGCTCTCTTTAGAACTAAACGGTAAAACAAACAGCAAGTATTATTTCTTCCCTAAACATTTTTTTAACTATTTGTGTCAGCATTTGGCTTAGTATAAAGGAGTTTTATATGTATGTGTGCAGTTATATCAGTACTATAGTGCCCCTTTAAAGCTTTATTATTAAAAAATATATATTTCAATGTTTCGGCAGATGTAGTATCTTTAAGCTTGTTTGAAATTTAGATTCAAAGATTCACTTATATTAAAAAGAAAGGAATCTAGATTCAAATGACAACATAACCACACAAACACCAAGTTACACATTCACCTATGTAAGCAGAAACAATGTATGTAACTTTCTCAACATCAGCAGAAATGTTTTTTGCCTCTTATGAACTAAAAATTGACAATGGTGTTCTTTTTAAAGGGGAACTAAAGCCTAAAAGTAATTTCAGCTAGAAATGTTCAACCTTATGCAAAGAGACTGCAGAACACATCTATATGTACAGGTGTAGCCTGATTAGGGACTAACACAAAATAACCTTACTATTGGATATAACTATCAATTAAATCTGACATTGAAGTCAAATAAATTAAGAAAAAAGAAGTACTGAATTCTCTTCAAATAAAACATAAAAAACTAATCCTGCATTCAAGGGTTGCCTCCTATTTATTTAAATGTAAACACTTTTAATATCCTCAGCACAACAGGGCTATTTATTAAAAAGCTTTGATGCATATTACACACTGCAGTAGATTTTCTGCAGTCATTGCAATGCAGAGCTGAACTAATTTATTATCAGCTAGCTTTGCAATATGGATATTTTAGCAATACTGGCATTCTCTAACACAGCGGTTCTCAACCTTTTGAGAACCGCGACCCCAGGTGCTGACGTCACGGTGTGACGTTTCGCCCGAACGTCATCACATACGCACATCACGTGATGACGTTCGGGCAAACGTCATCACGTATGCGCGTCACGTGGTGACATTTTGAGCCGACGTCACCCTGCAGAAACCCTTATAAGAAGGGTCCTGCGGGCGCTTCAGGGCTCAGCAGTGGTTCTCGACCCTCGTGGGATGGTCGTGTGACCCCCGCCGGGGTCGTGACCCACAGGTTGAGAACCTCTGCTTTAGCAGATGCAAGCTTGCTACTACTTATTCACTAACCAGTGCTTCCTGTTGGCAAAGAAGCAAAGGATGGTATACAATGAGTTGTCAGGCATAGGCATAGTCTCTTTTAGTAATGACAAAATGCAAGTAGGCAGGATTGATTATAAGGAAGGACATTGTCACCAGTTTAACACAATCTGATCACCGCTATAGTCACCATATTAAAGTCAACTACGTTGTAACTAGTGTTATTTACATCCCTATGTGACAATATTCATAGTTCAAGTTAGCACTCGGTCGCTATATTTTCTGTCATTCAGTTGTACAGTTACTTTACACCAAACCAGCACTTTATTACCATCAGCCCCCACGTTGAGCTGGGGAAATTGATTGTTGAATTTGGAGCAATATGCTTTACTTAATTTGCTACATTGACACACTTCAGCATTTTATAAATAGGAAAAGTTGGGTGCATGCACGCGCAAAGAAATACAAAAAGGTGCGTAAGTTTGTGACCATCATAAAATGTCAAATTGGATGTGAATTCTCCACATCACAGAGTTTACCAAATATGCAAAGTTGTGGAAGTGGTGAATAGACACAAATTTACAAATCTATATGACTGTTCGCACTTTGAAGTCTGACCCCCTAGGTGTAGAGATGGAGTTGATTACTGCAGATAACCATGTTTTATGAGGATAATTAAATTACTAATTATCCATACAGCCTGTATGTTTTATATGTTTTTCATTGATAAAAGGATGAACTGGTAAAATCATGCCTTTAAAACTAATATGTATAAAATACACAATGCAGGGCTGATAGGACATTAGCTCCTTGTATAGCAGGACTGAAAACCACTGCAGTCTATAGTGCAGTCTCAGAGTACATTAGCAACAAGCTTTGCAGTGTGGGGGAGGGGTATGATTAATTTTTGATAAATGCATTATATGAATTCACAACTGTCTTATACACAATCCAAATTCCACAGTGCAGTGTTCTGCACTAAAAGTTGGATTTAACAGTTGTAACACTATTTTTAAGTCAAACTATTTTTCCCCAGTCCCTGAAAAGTACAGACTGAGCATGTACAGGGCATCCGGCCAAAGAAGGAGGGTCATATAGAGACCAAAGATGTCTACCTCCAGTAGCATCTTTACAGGCATCAGTGTTCAATGCTGTTGGTCGGGTGCACTTATGAGTAATAAGCCCTATACAAAAGGCACATCATTTTTAGCTTAAATCTTTCTGAGGCTTTTATGAAGCTTTAGTTGCCCTTTAAACATTTCACTGTATTGCTTTCCAATGAGTTTTAATTTACTCCAAGAACAAATCCACTCTTAACTATTACAAATTGCCATGTATTATCGTAACAAACATATTTCATATTAAAAGGTATTGTGATGCAAAATGGAGAAGGGCTATACTTGTATTTATATGAACTTTTCAATCTTTGACTGCTTCCATTAACACTTAATCGCTTACTGACTATGCTTTTTTAAATTTTAATTAGGGAAATGTTTTACTTCTACTACCCCTTACCTTGTTTGTATATGAGTGACATTGACTATTTGCTATCAAAGAACATATGAGCCTCCTGATAACAGTTCCATTTTCCTACCCACATATCTTGTAGACATAATGCATGACATGGCTAATAAATCCCTTTGCACCATCATCTTCCGGAATATCTAAAAGTAAAATCCTATGCATTAAGATGCTTAAAATATGCTCACAGAACTTGTGTGTACTTTTATAATTAACACATAATTAATTTCCTGGGAAAGGCTTACAGGAAGGATAAAATGACAGTTAATAAACCCGAAGCTGAAATGTAAAAACAGCCAACCCAACTTCCCTAAATATTGATTGTGTGACAGAGTAAGAACTATGGTTTTAGAAGCTCTACTAAGAATATTGTTGTTAAGCTGTTCTTTTAAAGATACAACCTTGACTGCTTGAACTATATCCAGGGTAGCTTGTGGTCACTCAAATAGAACCTGTAATTTTTAGTGTTTCATTTGTTTGATCTGGTCTTGAGGTTTTGAATTTTGGAAAAATACCACAAATATTCACATTTATACTTGGTAAAAATGATTCTGCATAGTCAATAGTAGAAATACCTGTGCATGCGCATGCACAGTGATACTGGAAATGGTCACATATTCACTTTGTTTAGTCAATTAGAGAACATGGGGAAGTGATGAATTGATGTGAATTCATAGCTCTATGTGGCTATTTGGACTTAAGTCAATAAAGCCCATAGAGATA
Source organism: Pipa parva (assembly GCA_019650415.1). Lineage (NCBI taxonomy): Eukaryota > Metazoa > Chordata > Amphibia > Anura > Pipidae > Pipa > Pipa parva. The sequence goes on from WMED01007260.1 coordinate 6,676, forward strand.
ATGCATTAGAAGTTATCCTGTATTAAATACAGTATATTCTCCCTGGGTCTGAGATGGGTGTTATATAGGATACTTTAGCACAGGTTCCTTTGCTGAAGGACTGGGAAATCTCCCTTAAGTTTAATTCATAAAAGATTCCTTGATTAAGGGCAGGACGCCCCCCACATGTAGTGCATATTACACTTGAATACCCAATATAGGGTTGCAGCACAATTGTGTTGGCTGGTTTCCTTTATCCCATTGTTTTTGCATTAGAAGTTATGTTACAGTAGCCCCTTAGCACTGGTAAAAAGTCCCTTTGGACATTAATTACTCTCTACAAAAGTTTTAATGACATTAACACATAACCCGTTACTGTTTACATCAAGGATTGTCATGTAATTCTTGTTTTATATTACTAGAAAGTACACAAAATGAATATAATTATGGATAAAAACAGATATGCCTGCTTGTCTTTTTATCTCTATTTGAACTACGCAGGTTAATACAATTGACACCCCTGTCTTCACTTACCTTTGTAACTAAGAAACATACAGATCAGCATTAGTCATATCAATGAGGACAGACAGAACACACCATATTTACTGTACTGCTTTTTTCAAAAATCCACATGGGTATTATTAAAATAGTTGATGAATTAGGTTACATGCCAGTTCACTGAATTAGCAAGTTGGGGCTGTTTTGTAAACTTCTTATGGATTAAGAAAGTATAAAAATACATCAGTGAAAGAGTTCTGATTGCTTTCCTAAGTACGCAATAAAAAAAAAAAATAATCAGACGATCAACCAATAGAATTTCCTGTATGGCATAAAGATCATAAAGATGATAGTATCATTAGAATAGTAGTGCAGGAACATTTGGCAGATATTTGGTAAAATAAATAAGTAAATAAAATTGTAAGCATCGTTATTATACTTCATGTTAACACATTGTTGGTATGCTCTAAAATTGCACCTGAACTTAGACTGGAAGTAGATTTTAAATGGAAAGAGATGAAAATAAAGGAATGTGAAATACTATATAAATAAAGTATTTCTATAAAGAGCAAATATATGATCATTTCTAAAGCATTTCTATTAGTGTAATGCTCCATGTGTGGGAAGTGAGTATTTGTTTAAGCATTTTGCTATGGTGATTACATTTTAAAAATTGCCTCAGTCTAAGGCATTAAATTTACTGAAGTCAAAAATAATTTTTTTTTACTTTTTTGTCCAAAAATCAGGTGAAAAGGTAAAGAAGTATGTTTTTGACATTTTTGCCCCCATTTTTTGGCCAAAAATTAGTTGAAAAACATCACAAAAAGGTCATACACACTCTTCTTTTTAGCCTTTCGCCCGATTTTAATGTGAAAATGGCCAAAAAAGTAAAAAAAAAAAAAATAGTTTTCGACTTTAGTAAATTTGACAAGATAAGCAGCATTAAAAGCAGAACCAGACTGCTAGCTAATGGATCAACTTGGATAACTAACATATCCACCTGATGTCGTTATCTGTAAGCCAATAAGGAACATCATCATGATAACATTCTATTCTATGGATATATGTCCTGCATATCTCCAGTGGCTCTTCCCCAATCTACCAGCAACACCTGAAGTCTACCGCAGGAAGCTGGAATTTGTAGATTTACTGAAAAAGCACACGTCGACTTCACAACCATATATTCTCTTATAGTGACTTTTTACTGACTGTTTCCTAGTTGCTAATGAAGGAGAATCTCTTTCAATCAAGTTGTCAAAGGTCATGACAGAGTAAGCCACACCATTATATAGAGCAGTGACTAGAAACAGACAGGCTGAGAATGAGCTGTGGATAAGAGGGATTAAAAAGGGATTAGGAAGAATTAAGAAATAGTGAGAGAGAATAAAGAGAGGATGACAGAAATATTATAAAGGCCTAAAACTGTTTGAGAAAGTAAATACAATTGGGATAACAAAATGTGGATGAGAGTCTAACAGGTGTGATTTTAAAAAAGGGGTTTGGATTTAAGCGGAAGAAGGAAGACATTAAAATGATGTCAGGTAAATAGGAGACTAAGATATTAGATAAGGAGTGAGAGAATAGTCATGGAGGAAAAGTGACAGAGTTGAGAATAGAATGGGGAACTGAAACTATTTGAAATGCAAAATATATACATTGATAGAGCTACATTTGATTGTGGCTTTTGAAAAGCTATGTTGTTCATGCATGAAGGATCTGCTTAGATAGATTCAAAGTTATTTGGCCTTTGGCTGCAGAACGTCTTCACAAGGATGTCCAGAGATAATGTCAGAAATTCTGATATCTACTTACTCTATTTGCTGCTGTTGTTTTGTAGAAAAGCTGATGAGATTTCCAGAGAACAGTTTGACAAATTATACAGTACCTCTGATTTCATCAGTTTATGCAAAGCTGAATCTCATAGATACACATAGAATTTAAGCGTAGAGATTTAAATTAGATTTTGACCTTTTTGCCCCCATTTCTTGCCCATTTTTGGCCATTTCTCACCCATTTTTTTTGCCCAAAAATCAAGCAAAAATGGGGCAAAGATCATTCACAACCTTTTCACCCATTTTCTCGGGCGATAAATTCCGAGTTTGGTAAATTTTGCCCATTACAGCATGTATGACTGAATAATTAATATTGTTTTGAGCAACTGGAGTTTATTCTTTCTTGTACTAACAATAAGTACAGTGCATCTTATTTTAGTCTTTTACTGTATATGCCATGTTATTCCATGTGTTTGTCATTTACTTTATTCTAGTTAAAGAATCAAAATGCACATGGTTGTAGTTAAGTTAGTTCAAGAGGTCTGAAGCTTTAATTTGGCATTACTAAATGCAATTTATAGAATAGATGGAGTATGAAGCTTCACTATTAAAAGCTAATGAAGAAGCAGATATCTTGGTCTACAAGGAAAACATTTTATTTAACAACTGGAGTGATTAGCTGGATCCACAGCTCTGCCCATGAATTCAATGAAATTAAGAATGGTGCCTGGTATTAAAACAATTGTATTGTGACCCAAAGTAGGCGTAAAAACTACACGTTTCCCTTAACTTATTACATTTTAATAATATGGAGTCATTCTGCATTTGTATAGGATTTAGTTGTTAGAATGTGATGGTTGTCTGGTGTTTATATCTGTATTAATATAATAATAACGAATCTATTTACATGAATTTATGCACATTTGTCTAATAAATAAACAAAAAATAGCTGTATTTAAAATACATACTGTCCATATGCTAAAGACATAAAGGTATTGTTTTACAGAATGACAAACCGACATATTTTGTATTTTCCCTGTGATAAAATGTTCTGATAAATGAACCAAATCCACCTTCATTTTATGAGTAGCAATAATGCAATGTTTTGAAATGAGGACCATAATATTTCCATACAAGAAAGCCAGAGAAATTGTAAAAGGGAAATGATCTTGTAATTATTAGATGCAAATTAGCTGTAGTTGAGTAACCACCTGAATATAATATTTTGCAGGTGAGTGACCACTGAAATATTACATTTTTCTTTGCTTGGGAACATTTTAAAATATTCTTAGCTGTTTAACATCTTAATGAATAGGCTATATTTACTTGCAAAAAGGGCAGTAATATTGTTTTTTTTTTTTTTTTTTTACTGGAAAAATATTCAAAATTCATCATAACAAATAGAAAAATGATACAAATTTTTGCCATATTCAATTATGACCATACATATTCATAAATTGATTTGGAAATATTCCCAGTATATATCCACATACATATTTTATAATTGTAATTGTAAGATCGTTACAATTAACCTCCTGCCTATGTAATCCCTTTAAATCGTTACCAGACATTATTATATATTTTGGGGGAAATTTATCAAAGTCATTTCAGCAAATTCGATCCATTCTGCCACTTTTATCTGCGTTATTGCTGGGGGTTTTTTTTTCTTTTTGCTGCATTTTTGATTTCCTTCCATTTATGTAGTACTGAATAAAATGTATCGATATTAAAAAAAGATCAATATTGATAAATATCGATGCATTAATACCACTTCACATTAGCTTCAGTGGAGCTCTTATACATCCATACTGATATCGCTAATCTTTTTTTCAAAAAATTGTTTTAAACCATCTCCATAGGGAATAATGGGTTTTCGCCTCCCTCAACCAGGTGAACACTTTTCAGTAATTAAAAAAAAAAGATCTTAAAGGGATTAATAAATATCGATATCGGAAATATCAATATTTTCACCCTAATTAAAGGTATATCTATATAGATATACCAAGAGAAAATGTTTTTGTTTTTTTATAAATGAATAAAATTTTAACCTTTTATTTTATAAAATGCTCTATACATCCAGTAAGTTAAAAACAGGGCATCCATTTCTATCTGCAGAAGTTCATTGGCTTGCTTTCCCATAATATCTATGGATTGGCTCCATATTTAAACTGTTTTGGTGAAAGTTCAATGTACATTTTATTTGAAGGTGTACTGTAATTAAACCAAAAGAAAGCAAGTGTGTAAAAAGGCCATGTAAGGACAGATAATAAGCAGTTTAATTGTTTATTGATTCGATTCCCTGGGGCAACATTAGAGTACAGTGTATAAAACAAACTACTGGAAAACAGTTTATTTAGTACAGTTATAATGTTTTAACAAATAAACCATTTTGAAATATAAATCACTAGCTTTAGATATTCAGAAATCCTGCATTTTTTATCAGTAGTATTAATTTGATTTTTTTTCTGAATATTGATATATACACAGTGCAGTGATAATATTCTTTATAATTGCAGTACAAGTAATATAGTTTGTAATCTAGCTCATATTGACCAATGTCTAAAGAGTCTTTTATCATTCATACATCATTGATGTGCTACTGGTCCCATTTAGTAGTCCAATAATATATTGCCCTTATCATCAGCTTTGGCTAGAGGTGGATAGCTACATTCTTCTAAGATCTATTCGTTCAGCATTAGCTGCATTCAGGCATGTACCCAACTTAACAACAACAACAACAACAGTTATTACCAACCTTACAATCATATACCTTTATCCTTTTGACTGTGGAGTACTGGAACATTCCAGTTTAAACCATAAAATAAGTGCATTAAACTTATTACACAGTCACAAACATACATGGGCTATACTTAAAAACTAAGACTTTGAAATGTTGACACTCGCAAACATATAGCACTAATAGAGGTCTTTTGATAGTTTCAGTCCCTTAAATTTGGACTCATTTTTAGATTTGTGTACATTACTTCCTTTCTTACAGTAGTTTATCCATAGATCAGTGCCAATAAATTTATTGATTTGTGTGTTTTCTGTAGATTTCTATATTAGTCCTATCAGTTTGGAAAATGATGAATCACTGTTTACAAATCTATCAGATGCTAAGAATATTCACAAGGTTGCAGAGTGTTCCTTCCATGTACTTTATAAAGTTCTTGCTTTTCCTATTGCTGTAGGGCTCAGGGCTGACCTTTTTAATATAGAGAAAAAAAATAACTAAAGTTGAACAATAGGTAAAAGCTCCTATTTCCAAGACACTACAATTTTATTCCTGCAAAATTGGGTAAATAAATTGGTAGAAAGGCCAGAAGATGCTGAAAATAGAATAATATGCAATTATGTGTTCATCATAGGCCTGCCTAAAGGGATGACACGGTGTTATCAAAGTGACTTTTTTGAGAAATTACTCCCCAACATAATGTTCCTGAATTCTCTTTTCTCTCATTAGGTTGTAGATAGAGCCCACAGAGTGCCTTCCAGACCCCTACACCCTTCTTTCCCCCTGAATGACCTCCAAATAGACCAGCGAGGAATATACATCATTTTATATTCTACTATAGATGATACGCCCCTCATTTTAGTCATTATTGTATAATCTCACCAAATTTGATTCCCTACTCCTACATAATATGAATCGAGTTGAACAATTTTCTTCAGTGCCATTTCTGTGAATTGGAGGTATTTATGTTGTGCTTTTGACCATCATAAATACATTTTAACCTACAGATATTACAATCATTCATAAGTGGACTGTGGTATATAACCTTTTAGGTTTCTGGTAAAGGAGATAACCAGACACACAGCATTTCTCCTATTATTGTGCAACACAAGCCACAAAAGGACAGTATTTTTGGTTCACTTTGTTTTCTATGTAGTTGAACAATAATAAATGGATGCTGTCTCCGCAATACATAGTCAATTACCACAGGTAAAGAAGCCTAATGGTCCATCAACTCCATCTCACCCCAGATGAAGTAGAAAGCCTTCAATGCCTATCTTAATGGTCAATATAGATGCAAATATACAAACTTACCACAAAACAATTTAGAAAAAAAAAAAAGCTTTGTGCAAGAGGTTAGAGAAATAGCGCAACAAATAAAGTGAGATAGATTCCTCTGTATGTAATTCTGACAAACTTTTAGGAAATTGGGTTTATAATAGACTAATTTAGCACATAAACACAACTCATTGAACACAGAAAATATCTGAACACAGAAAAGGGCAGTAAACCCCTTCATAACTTTGTATAAGAAGAAACCACATCCTTGTATGTACTGTATGTATGTATGTATGTATAATTTGTCTATTCCTATAATCTGACACAGTGCACAGATCATGCTTTGAAAGCTCAGTCCTCACTACTAGCCCACCTAAAATCTCTGCTCTAGAACAAGTATTTCAGAGGGAAGTCATAAAAATAATGGGTACCACCCTCTCATTATATTTCAGGCAGCAAATTATATCTATAGTCTTAAGTAGGAAAACTGGGACCATGCCCTAAAGATATAACATCTGGTTTTGGCCCAACATAGGCTGATTTAAATCTGTTTTTCCCCACAGGATCTGCCCAGCTCCTTCTCAATTTAAAGTCATCTACCCAGACAGATCAGACAGCTGCAACTGATACTTACACACTCTAGCTGTTTAATTCCATGTAGACAGAAATTGCGTGTTTAGTCAATCATTCTAGAAACTGATATCAGATTTTAATCTACAACTTCTGCTTTTGACGATGTTCCTGAATCCACGTAAATTTCTACTGCACTATGACTTAGATACTACTCTCGGGAAAACGAAAAATATTATGCTAACCATTCTCTCGTACTCTGCAATAACTTTGAAGCCAAAACTCTCCCCCTTTAATTGATTTTTGGAAATCTCTAATAAACAATGCTCTGCTCCAATATAGAGCTACCCATCTCACTCAAAACTTATTAAACTCGGAAAAGCCTGGTTTGGCTTTTCTGAATTTAATCGGGCGAATACCTGGAAGTTTCTCACAGTAAGGGGGTAATTCAGCAATGTGCGAAGCAAGCTCCAGATCCATTGCCTCACTTCGCACATTTTGTTATGTGCTCACTGATGTCCTGCACGCGGACATCAGCGAACGCTTTAAAGGGATTACAGTCTCGTTGAGACCACTCGAGTCGCCCTGCCGAGACTGGAATCCCTTTAAATCATTTGCTGATGTCCGCGTGCAGGACATCAGCGAGCACATAACAGCATGTGCGAAGTGATGTGAAGGATCTGGAGCTCACTTCACACATTGCTGAATTACCCCTTAAGTATTGCAAGATTTGTTGCGATCAGTACCGAGAGAAACTTTTTTCCACTGAATACTTCCATGGATAGGTAGCCATACTACACTAATGTAAAGTATGGCTACCCTTTGCATGGATATATTCAATGGAAAAAGTTTCTCTTAGTAAGTATCGATTGCAACAAATCTTGTGATACCGTGAGAAACTTGTGGGTGTTCGCCCAATTATTAAACTCGAAAAAGTGAAAACGAGCTTTTCCGCATTTAATAAATTTCGCTCAAAGTTTTCGATATAGAACAAACATAAAGAAAACCATGTGATTCCATTTCAGAGATTTACTTGGATTTGTGGATGGCAATTGCTGCGGTTTCACAGGGAAAATCCTTTATTGCTTACTTGTTGTAATCATTGTGAAATTAAATTTGGATGCAATTTACTTTCATTTTTCTGAATTACCGACTCAATGTGTTTTAGAATAAATTGTTTACTAGAATGTTTGAGCCATTTATATGTAAATATCTTTGCATTTTGATACTGATAAAGGAATTCTGTTGTAGCATCTCCAGTAAATCCAATCTAAAATGCATCTGTTTTCCATTTCTGCAACTCTCCATCCATAATGGCACTTGAGGACAAACTGTTTGATCCTTATGTCAACCTAATTTTCCTATGTTATAACAGTAAGGGGGAACTTCTGGCTAAAATAGAATGTTGTTTCCAATTGCATGCATTACATAACAGCTGATAAGGGAGCACAGCAGAACAGTTCTTTCTAAAGAACAGCCAAAAGCTGTGGATTCGTTATGTCAAGGAAAACAATCTGGATTAAAGTACCATTAAATATCTTATACCAGCACTTAAGGATACATTAAACCACATTATGATCAAGGTTCATAATATATGTATGAGAGTTTATAGTGTAAGCCCATACAATGCAAAATGATTTATATTGATAATCTATTTATATGCTCCTATTCTAATCTCTCGTAGAAAAGTTTTATTTTACACCAGTTACAGTAGGTTGGCCCCAATTTGTCTCTGCAGGGTCCATTTTCACACATCTCATTGGATTTTGGATTGTGTCTATTCAATCCGCTGGAGATGCATTGAACATTCACATCAGCACAGTGGAAATACAGTAATGGCTCATTTTTATAAACTATTTTCAGTTGCAAACATGGATAACTTTCACAAACATTGTATAGAATATGGAGAATGGGCAAAAATGACAACTTCATTGTTTAGAAAGTGCAAAGACATATGTGCACTACCTAGTGCATTAACTGTGGCAAAGTGAATTTCAAGGTATAATATACAGGTAGACCAAATGTCCCAATAGTGTGAGGTGTAGAAAATGACATAAAATCAACCAACTGTGACCACTGCACACTCTGTGTCAGAAAGTGTTTTCAATAAATGAGCTCACCAGATGGCTATATATATTTTGCATATAGCACTGCTCCTATTTCTGGTTCCTCGTTAGTGGAATACCATAGGGTCTTTAAACATTGCTTGATCCACAACAGATGGCTATATATATTATATCAATGATGCTGTTCTTATTACAGAATTCTCTTATGTTGAATACCACAGTGCCTTTACGCATCACTCGAACCAAGGCTTGCATAGTGCAACTCAGTTTTAATAAATAACAATAAAATAAAGATAAAAGTATACTCACAAACATGTGTGAGTGATCCACATGTTAAAAGAGGCTGTATGCTTGTATAAAAACACCTGTCTCAGTAGATAACAAACAGCGATATAAGTCCTCTAGATGTGAAGAAATAAAAGTCCAAAACTGTGCTGTAAAGCCTCCACCTCTATGCGTTTCACCTTTTGCTTCGTCAGGAGTGTGCAGTGGTCACAGTTGTTTGATTTTATATCATTTTCTACACCTCACACTATTGGGACATTTGGTCTATTTTATACCTTGAAATTCACTTTGCCACAGTTAATGCACTAGGTAGTGCACATTTGTCTTTGCACTTTCTCACAGAGTTTGTTTAGAAGATTTGCCAGTGGGAGGTGAAAGCGGACTCCCGGGAGAGAGCAGCATTGTCCACACGTATCTACAGTTTTCTGGGACATTAACTTTTTCACTGAGAGTGCTGCGAAGGTTTTTTGTTTTTTGCTTTGTTGGTGTAACACTATTCATTTGAACCTAGTTATTTAAGTGAATCTCAACATTTTACTATAACATATATTCAATTATTTTCTTGGTCTTCCAGTATTTGCTACTAATGTCAATATTATCATTGTAGTGGTGGCTGCAGCAATGCTATACATGTGCCAAACAGAATCTATGCATTGATTTCATCCTCTGGGAAGACTGGGGTGGTGAAGATTCATCCTCAAATCTTCCATTTTAATTCATTTTGATTTTTGCACAGGTCTGATATATCTAAAGCACTGAGTGGATAAGATCATCATGCTGCACTGCAGTAAACAATGGGTTGTTTCTAGGGCTTTAGCCTTTCTGTTATAGCCAGTCATAAAGTGAAATGCACTGTTGTGGTGGTAAAGGACATATGGGGAATTCATCAATCAGGGAAACTTTACAGCAGGTCTAGGTCTAGTAACTTACAACAACCAATCAGTTGTTGTCTTTTATTATTCTTGCTTCCTTATACTAGAGAATGACAACTACTGATTGGTTGCTCTATGTTTACTCTGTAAAGTTAGAACCATTGTTGAATTCCCCTGAAAATCTTTTCTAACTTTTTCACACATAAACATTTTTTTTTCAATAGTAATTCACTTTACTACACTATTCTAAGGCACATTTTTTTTCCTGGTGATAATATCCTTTTAAAGATAGACTTGTATACCATACATACTAAATAACACAGTTTTTACAGTTGATAAAGCATCAGATAAACAACACACTAAAAGCTGCCTGTAAATGGATCAATTTCTTTAATTCTGACCATCTGAAATGATTGTTGAAAATGATTATTTGTTCATCATCTAGCCCACACATGAACTTTTTCAGATTTATCATTCAACACTTGAGTATTTATTCATTCATTTGATAGCGAGCGATGAAAATTTCTGATTCATTTGATACAAACAACCATGGTTAATTGCTTCTGATCAATAATCACTGACACACAAGAAGATATCTAAAAGAATTGTTTCAAAATGATCACATTTGACGATCTTTCACTTTAGGACTATTGATCACCTAACATGTGACATACCTGCTAATGTTACATTTGTAGCAAACGGTCATAGTTAACCATCATTTATCTCCATATCATTGGCATTTCTATGCAGTTCCAATGCACCTAAAGGGGTAGAGATTATCTAATTTCTAAAAAGTATAGAACCATCTGTTATCCGTAGTCATAAGAATCAGTACATTTTTTTAATTCTTTATTTATGTTCCCTTTATATTTGTATTGCTATTGTTTTGTTTTACAGGTTGTGTTATGGTATGCAGTGTAACTTACTACTATCAACTGCTTCTGTTAAGGAGATCTTTTTAGGGCATATATTGGTCTGAGGATAACTCACCAACACTTTATATACAAGTGCTGGTCAACGAATTAGAATAATTTGAAATAGTGCAATCATGAA
>WMED01007261.1:0-12343 GCA_019650415.1 Pipa parva
ATAATATAAAATAAAATGACATAAATAGCAAAAAAAAGCTATTACCTTCAACACATCACACATAAATATTGATGGTAGTGAAAAGTGTTACTTAAAGTGACAAAATATGTTACAAATGTTATAAATAAATAAAAAAAAAGTATTAGATATCATGCCACATAAATTGAAGATGTTTGGTGTGGGGGGAAATGTGTGTAAGTTGGTTACTAACTGGCTCATTGGTAGGAAACAGACTGTGGATATTAATGGCACATACTCCCCTTTCGTTACTGTTAATAGTAGGGGACTCAAGGGGTCATTTTTATTCTCTCTTTTCCTCATTATATTTATGAATGACCTTGCTTAGGGATTGTGTAGAAAATTTCTGAATCAATTTTTGGAGTTAATACTAAACTGTGTAAAGTAGTAAATACAAAGGAGGAGAGTATTTTATTACAGTTGGATCTAGATACATGGCAGGTTTGGGCAGACAAGTGGCAAATGAGGTTTAACACTGATAAATGTAAGGTTATTCATATGGTAAGGGAAAAATGCACATCTAGTTTATTTTCTAAATGGGAAAACTCTTGGCAAAACAGACATGTAAAAGTATTTAGGAATTCTAGTTGAGAATAAACTTAACTGTAGTAACCAGTGCCAAGCAACAGCTGCCAAAGCAAATAGGATCATGGGGTGCATCAAACGAGGCATAGATGCACATGACAAGAACATAATTATACTGCTTTACAACTCACTTGTCAGACCACACATGGAATATTGTGTGCAGTTTTGGGCACCAAAACTTACTTCACAAGATGTAATTGAGATTGAGCTGGTTCAAAATAACAAAAGGAATGGGCAATATACAGTAACATGAAAGATTATCAAAACTGGTCTTGTTTAGTCTAGAAAAAATAAGATTAAGGGGCAACCTAATGACCTTATATAAATATATTAGGGGTCATTACAGATATCTCTCCCATAATCTATTTATACCAAGAACTGTAAGTATAACAAGGAGGCATCCTCTACGTTTAGAGGAAAGAAAGTTTCTGTATCAACATAGAAGGGGCACTCTTGCTACTATGATTATCTGCATAGTGTTTTCCTTTGTATTTAATATATAACTGTTGGGCAACATTGCTTGTTATTTGTAATTTCTTTTGTCAACAATCAAAGAGGCTTCAAAGAAGCAAAACAAAAATCCTAAGCCCTTGTTTCATACGCATGCACATGCCATGTTTTGTTTAAAGGCTGGACATGTTTCTGTATTTTCTACTTGTTAATTTCTTTGTGTCCTGAGTATTTATTTTTAATTCAGGAAAATGTTATTTGTCCTAATGCATTTTAGATTCTGTCTGTTGTGGGAAAAGTATAATGGTAACATTGTGTCTAAGTTCTTTCTCAGTGTTGTTAAAATGTGTCTATTTTTTTTCCCTTCCTTCTCTGTCAGTCTCGAGAAATGGCTTCTCAAGTAAGTTTGTTTTGTGTTCATTTTCCATCAGTCTTTGTGAGAGAGGTTCTATGTAAAAAAGTCAAAGCTCATCCTTGCTGTGTCTTGTGGTGCGCTGTGGCATATTTTTGAACACTATGCTCCTGATGCTACCCTGATGGTATGACAGCTGCATTAGCAGTGCACTGGGAGTCCTCTGCATTTTAGAAGTGAAAATTTTGGCATATGCCCAAAAAGAGAGCAACATGCCCTTTAATTTCTCCTACAGAAATAGTCCACAACTTCTAAAGTGAAAATTGACCCATATGATGTGACAATGTACAATATAAACAAATTATTTGACACAATGCCTCCTTCAAAATGGTGTAAAAAAAATTGTAAACCCCTTCAGATTTACTGTAAAACTATGTTTGAAATATAATGTAATTTAAGTATATTAACTTTAAAATTAAAACATAGCTACATTATTTAAAAAAAGTAGAATGCATGCATCATATTCTTTAAAGAACCAAATTGTGATGACACAAGTAACAGTCCCAGATGTTATTGTAAGTTGGTCAGCAAGAAGCAAATGAATTCAGTCTCAGACATTTATTATATATTATTTGTGCTGTTGATATTAACAGTATGATTTAGTTTACTAGGCCAGTGAAGAACATGGGGATTCTATACTAAAGAAAACCCAACCTTGAAATTTTTAATATTCCTTGACACCTATACAGTGATTCCAACTATTTAAATGGAAACAAGGCATTTGTAAAAATACCGATATAATAGCTATTACTAACTAGTCTTCAGTTAATGTTAGGTTCACATACTTTGTGTAACGTTTGGTACATTGGCAAAACATCTCTTTGATCATCCTTATTGCTCAATTTAGTTGGCTAAGGTTGTATTCAGACCCTTGTAGCTCAGGCCACACAAGGATGGAAATATTAGTACAAACCTATTACTGTAATATGCACTTCACACAATAATTCTGAGTTCCTTTAGCATCTTTTTAACAATGAGAAGGTGACAGAAACAATTTTATTCCTTAAGCAACAGTGAAATATAATATGGCAATGGCATGAAGCACATTGCATAGACACAGCAGTGCCTTTCCCAAGTATTCTTGGTAAAGAATTCCACTTCTGTTTAGTTGACACACACCTCTAGGTGCAGGAGGTTAACCATTTGTTGCTGCTGGGACTAAAGCAGGGTCATAATATTGCGATCTGGTACCCAGGAGAGGAATAAAGATATCATACCAGAAAAAAAAAATAAATATGAATGCCCCAACAACCATTCTGTCCGTACAGATCTATCCAGGCAATTACATTGAGTTGAATAAAAAAACTGGACATAAATTATATTTTTGGATGAATGTAACAATGATTAATCTACCTTCTGACCTTTACTGTTTTGGGAACCAAACACAAATCTGCTAGAAGTCCTATAGTCAATAAGCCAATTAATTTGTTAATATTTATCCCTAAAAATATACTTTATTACATTGCTAATATTTGCTATTAATATTTTTTTGTGCTGTTTCCCTCCTATTACTAATTTCCCATGCTGCTCCCTGGGTTAACATCCCAAGCATGCTTAGTAGAATTCTTGTAGAATCCATTAGAATTTGATTCCCAAAATTTGTATCTTTTATAGGGAAGCAAGCATGGCATTATCGAGAAAATCAAAGAACTCGATTTTATTCTGCAGAAAAGATTGCAACATTTGTAAGATTCCAAGGAATAGGTAACTGTAGAATGTTATTACTATGATGGTAATAACAGGAAAGGTAAACAAACAAATAATAACAGTGTTAAGAAAACTGTTTTAGGCCAGGTTCACACTTGTGTATTTCTGAGCTGCGCATTTAGAAAAGTACGTTCCGAAAAACGCTGGCAAATTCATATCTTCAGGATGCGCTTTTCTATTGTACTTACCCAATGTAGTGTGAATGCTCCTTCGGTATTTGCAACTCCTTCTATCTGGCAGCATTCTTCGCGTCACATAAATACGCTTGTTGAATACATGACAACCAGCATTTGCAAGTGCATGCGCTCGTGTTTAGCGCTAGTGTGGCTGGAACAGGTAAGTGGCATAGGGATTCACACCGCACTTATTTTTTCAAGCGCTGCATATATACGCTAGCTTTAATATGCCAGTGTGAACCTGGCCTTAGACTAAGGGGGAATTCACCAGTCTGAAGTAGTGCGAACAGTTCGGGTGACTGCACCAGTCGCGAACACAAGAGAACTTAGCAATATTTGGCATGCGTGTGCAAGGGAATGTCTAATTTAACTGAAAATCCTACAAACGAATGAGTATTCATCTATTTTACTTCACCACTTCAAGGTCCCATGAAATAAAATTAAAAATAATATCGCTACAAATCCAGTTGTTGAATCAAAATAGTCGCAACTTCGCTTCTCATCGCACACCAATAAAGATGCGAAGAACACTTGGAGAAGAATTGGGTGGCGACGATCGCTAACGTATGCGCAGTGTGGTGTAGTTGGGAAGAGAGAGGAGGATGCGAAGTTATGCAGAGTGATGAATGAAGGGAGGGGATGTCAGTCTCCCAGTATCCCACTCACTATTTAGTGAATTTTCCATATATTACTAATAAAATCTTGTTCCTACGTCATTTAAATCAATCACAGTCGCCATTCTCATTTTTCATTGAATTGTCAACTCACGCAACCCAGGAGCCCTGCCATCAACCCCGGAGCCCTGCCATCAACCCCCTAGTTCGCCACTCTGATCTGGCGAAGACAAAAAAGTGCTTTGCAGCATCTCAGCTAGTCGCATTCGCTACTTCAACACACTCCACAATTGTTGAAGTACCTGTGCACACGCACACAAAGTAATGGAAAAGATACATCAGTTCGCGAGTAGTGAAGTCACCCGAATTCATTTAACCTCGTGACCATTCAAATCGCTTCGCCCTCGTGACCATTCAAGTCACTTTGTCAAAATGGCCACTAGATAGCTTTTGCCGAACAGGTGGACACTGCCGGACTCTTAGAAGACATTAGACTGATACAGCATTCAAGCCTTCGCCAATGTCCGCCTGTTGAGAGAAGTGAGCTGGCGAGCATTTTAGCGAAGTTAACTCGAATGGTCTCGAGGTCAGGTGAACCTTGGTGATGCGACTGGTGCAGTCGCCCGAACTGTTCGCACTACTTCGGACGTTGGTGAATTTCCCCCCTTAATATAGAAAAACACTAAAAATGAGATTTACCTGTACAGTAGTTTATCTATAAGTTGTCTGTGAGGCTCCCACAATTCATAGAAATGATCTACTGGCTACATCTGATATATAATCTAGATAAGCAGCAGGGTTATGTGTAATGAACGGTACCGATATGTTTTTGCATATGGTTTGATGTTTTCTTTTTAAATAAATGACCGACTCCATCTTTTGCTGGAATAAAGAAATACATTATAATGACGTACTATAATTTACATCAAATATGTTGTAAGTAGCTGTTCACCAGTGAGTTTATATAAAATCATCTTATTTCCTACAGCTTTACTGTGGTTTTATGTAGAATTGACTATTATTAATTGACTTAAGTGGCTGCCTTTTTTCAGATGCATTGTACATGTGCTAATAGACATTAAAAAAACAGGTCATCAATTCACATTCTGGATGTGAATGGTGCTTTAAAATTCACCATCTCTAGCAAATGATTCACTTTTTAATAGAAAATTATTCATTTAGTAATTGAGATTCCCCTTACTATGTAGAGGTAATTTCAGTGCTTTGCAGAGCAAAGAAATGATTTGTCCATCCCTGTAAATATGATATTAAACTTTACATTAATATTTAATTGTACATTTAAAATGCCCATAATACATAAAACAAAATCTGTGATTTCTCTCTCTTATGCCTGATCTATGTCCTGTAGATTTAAGTATATACTGTACCTCAGGAGCAGTGCCGGCTCTGCCATTAGGCAGAGTAGGCAAATGCTAGGGGCGCCTCCTGCCCAGGGGGGCGCCCCTAGCACCGGGGAGGGGGCGTGGCGTCGCGGGTGGGTGGGCACCGGGGAGGGGGCGGGGCGTCGCGGGTGGGTGGGTGGGCGCCAGGGGATGGGGGCGCCGGAAGAGGGGGTTGCGCGGGATAGGGGCGCCGGGGGAGGGGGCGGGGTTTCGCGAGGGGGCGGAGCCGCCGGTCGAGGGGGCGGGGCAGCGCCTGAAGGGGGGGCGCCGTTGGAGGATGGCGCCTAGGGCGCCAATAGAGCCGGAGCCGGCTCTGCTCAGGAGAAATCTAAATGCTTCTTTACTGTGTTATTTCTTAGCACTTTACAATTCATGTTCAGTTTTTATGAAGTCCTGATAGGAAAATATTTAGGCTTGTTAAAGATAGCATCTTTATAATGAGATCCAGATGCAGAAGCCATTTAAAAAAGTGCATTGGGAAGGTCATAGGTTCTGGGCTTTTTGAGCCTCCATAAACTGTGTGGAATATTCAGACAGAAGGATGTCGGGATTCCCTCAAAATATAGGAATACAGTCCTTGAGTTCCAAGTCCAGATTGTTCCATTGTGCAAGCTAAAATGTAACAAGCAGGCAGTCAGTCCTAAGTCAAGCTTCCTTCAGGGGCAAGAAAATGGCTAACTCTGTAGAGAGTAGCTGTGGATTCTTTCAATGAAGAAAACTGGATTAATGGTTCAGGTCAGGAAGCAAGGCTTCCTTTTCATTGTTTAGATCAAAGTATTCAGGTACTGTTGGTCTATGTCAGTGGTACGTTCTTTGAAGGACTTTTTACTAAATGTGTCCTGGTACCTGTAAAGTAATTACATGTATCTGCAAACCCCTGTGAGGTCACTTTAAGAACCTTTTGAGTTACTACTTTAGTAAAAATTTAAAATAATTTCCAGCAGTTTGTTGAGAACCTATTTAAAACCTTATTTTTTTCAAAGAGAACATTTAGCATCCTTTGCCTGTAGTTAAATATGTTCATAAAAAAATGTCTCTTTCTATGTCTCATCCAAGCTAAGTGGGGATTTAACTCAGGGTTATAGCTAGAAAGCCCAAGAGCATCATTGACTAAAGTCCAAATAGTCCCATAGAGCTGCAAATTTGCATCTATTCTTCACTTCCCCATGTTCGCTTATTAAGCAAAGTCTGTGAAGTTGTGAATATGTGACCAATTTCACAGACTTAAAGAGCTCTCCGCACCATTGTGTGTTTGTGTGCACAGGTACTTCTACTATTTACTAAGTGGAAGAGTTGTGCAAAGGTGTGAATGTGACTAGGTGAACTGCTTCACCTGTTAGACTTTGCCACTTCAGAGAGGTGAATTGAGGGGTGGTTGATGGCAGAGCTCCAGTATTGCATAAAACGACTATTTAGAAGTGACAATGGCAACTGCGAATAAGTGACAATATGACTTCAGGACAAGGTGACAGAAATAGAATATTCACAAAATACGTACAGTTAGTGGATATGATGAGACTGACATCACTGCCATTCAGTTGTCAAATTTGCCTCATTCACTCCGCATGACTTCTCATCCTACTTATATCCACCTGACTATGCTACACTACACATCCAACAGCATTCGCTGCTGTCCGCCTGTTTGGCAAGTGTTTTCATAGCTAAGTCAATGGTGAGAAGCAAATTTGCATCTATTTTGGTGATGCGACTTAAAGTTTAGCAAAGTGAATTTGACATGTGAAATCAGACTTTAGACAATGAGGCTCCAAGTTTATACTGATTCCAGGAGATGTGCAGATTCTACAGATGTAACCATGCCACTCTAAGTTCACAAACTAATTAATTTAGTGTGCTTTTGGCTACTATTTGATCATTTCTTTCAAACACAATAAATGTCCATCTGTTCTTTGTTCTCTGGGATGACATTTTTTATATTACCCATGCACACACATTGTAGTTGTAGCTGAACTGATGTTAGGGCTGACATTAAACTCTGAAAAGCCCAATTTCACTTTTCTGAGTTGATTCCTGTGAGATCTCGTAAATTTCTCATGGTAAATATCGCACGATTTTTTCAATTGATATTTACTGACCAAAACATGTTGATCAAGTTTTTTGATGGAAAGGATTAAGGAAACCATACTTTACATTAGTAGTATGACTACCTTTCCATCGAAGAATTCAGTTGAAAAGTTTCGATCAATTGCAAAAAATTAAGATCAAGTTTTTGACCAATACAATGCATCAGAATTTGTTAGTAAACATCCGTGCAACATGGGAGTGTATTTACATCTAAATAAATAATATGAACTTCCAAAACAACAAGTAGAAATCTCTTTGTTAATATAGATTCATTTAAAGATGATTCCATATTTTGCCACATTCCATTACTTAGTTACCTGGCTAAAATTTTGATCTGTTTTACTGTTGTAACTTGGCTTTTTAGTCAGCTTTTTTGACATTAGTCCCTCAAAAGTTTAGTTGAGCATGCTCCACAAAAAGTGGATTGTATGTACTGAGAGCACAACAATGTAAAGTCTAAGATATGGATATAGCTAAATTATAGTACTGTAGTATATGTGTTAATTAGGTTATTCTAATTTAGGCTGACCTATAGAGAAGCCTTTATTATCTCTGCAGGATTATTCAGTATTTTTACTGTAGTTCTATTGAAAAAATACTAATAAAACACAATGCTATTCAGATGAATTGCATCTAATCAGCTTTTCTACCCTATGTCAAAATTAGCTTTGATACATCCTTATTATGCTGGCAACTTTTACAATCTAATTAGTTAATACAGGTAATAAATACTTTTATTTTGTATAAGCAGCAGTTTTAAGCAGCGGAAACTTGTTGTTTAACTTGCTGTTAAAAAATATGAAGGTCAAAGAGTAATCTTAAAGTCTGACTCATCATAGTCTGCTCTTCTTAAGTCCCAGATCTCTATAAATGTGGAAGAATGGGAAGACACAAGAGAGACCAAAGAACAAATCTCTAACAAAAACAACCATAGAAATTCAACATCAAGTGACCAATCTGACCACCCTTTACTAAGGCGGAAGAGCATGCAGTGGGCAAGAAGATTGAGTAGGAAAGTACCTAGGCATTCTAACAAAACAGCTGAAAGAATTACGCAGCAAAGGATGACTTTGTGTCGGAGATCAGAGAGGCAGGAGTTAGATGAACTGGTTAAGAACAGAATGAAACACTTAGGTCTATCTACAGCAGGTTATGGTATGTAATAATAAAAATACATGTTTTATTATAGATCAGTCTATATTATTAAAAATATGCATATTTAAAGTTGTATGTAGATACAGATATTGACACTGTTGATGAGTTTTGTAGAATTTATATGCCTCTTATGTTATTTTTTAATGACACCAGCTGGCATTAGAATGTATGATGTCACATGAGTACAGCTCCACGAATTGGTCAGCTAAAGATGGTCACAATAGATTGCTACTGTCGCAGTCGCAACTTCATTATGGGAATATTATTGCAAATATTTGCTATGGGAATCAGATGACTGAGAATTCAACAGTCGAATTCTCTCTATAGTCAATAACCTCAGTTTTTCATTGACTAAAGTCAGAATAGTCCCGTAGAGCAAGGAATTTGCATCTATTCTCCACTTCCCCATGTTTGCTTATTGAGCAAAGTCTGCGAAGTGGCAAATATGTGACCAATTTGAGCAACTACGTGAGTCGCGAACTTATGGAGCATCATTTTGCATGTGAGTGTGGAGTGGTTCAAGGGTGTGAATGTGACTAGGTGGACTTCTCCGAATTCACCTGTTTGACTTCGCCACTTTAGTTCGGCGAATTGGGGGGTTTGATAGCAGGACTCCAGTGTTGCATAAAGCGACCATTCATAAGTGACAATATCAACTGTGACTAAATGACATGACCTAGGGACACAGTGACATAGAAATAGTGCATATATATATATATATATATATATATATATATATATATATATATATATATATATATATATATATATATATATATATATATATATATATACTGTATATACATATATATATATATTTAAATATTGAAAGACAAAGATTGCCACTGTCTGCCTATTCTTAAATAAGAGAACAAAGTGAAGCAGCACTAGAATATCCTAAATAATATGTGTATATAAAAATCAGAGATTGTCCAAAAAATATATAAATAATAAATTATCAAAAAATATAAAAAATCGGAAGAAAAATTAAATGTTTGCAAACAAATCCAAGTGAATATAATTTTTTGAGTAATTCAATATGATTTTGGAATAGTTCGAATGCTGCTTTCTTCTCAAGGGTGTGTCCTCCCACTCAAGAAAAAAACAGACAGAATTATTCAGCATAAAAACTCTGTAAAGAAAGCGCAAAAATTGCACACAATGGTGCCTGAATCTGTGATTATACAATGCGTAAAGTGACACCCAAACGTACCAAGGTGGTGTGAAAATTAACAAACACCAGGACAAATACAGGTGAGAACAGGTAAATACAAGCTGCTCACCAGATGTAAGACGTATTCAAGCCTTCAGATAATAATTAAATGAATGTGTCCTCCTCTCAGTATCACAATAGGTCCAAGTAATGTTGATGTGTTTCCAACAAAAGATGGATGCGGATTCAGCCGTAACCCATACACAGGAGAGTACAATGTTCCAAAACAATGGCTCCAATGATATACTCCAAAAAACAAATTTCACAAATTCCTCACACTCTCAAAAAGAAATCCAAAGGGGAAATCCTCCTCCCAGCATCAAACTTGTATGAGTCAGGTATTTCCTATTAACCAAATCCCAACTGTGTCCCACACAGGGAAAGGGACTGGACAAGTACTCCACTGATATATTCAAAAAACTTTTAATGATAAAAAGACAAGGAATAAAAAACTTTTAAACTCACATACAACTCATGTGATGAGTTGTTACAAGAAGTCCGGATGGAGACAGTCAATGGACACTGATGGGGCTCCGAGTGTGATTCCTTCAGAATGTACCCAAGAATGTACGCCACAAATCGGCTTCATCAGGAGATTTTTGTAGCTTAATATGGTTAATATTGCGGTCTCGTAACTCCCTTATATACCGCTTCTATCAAAAAAACGCAAATGATTGGACACGTCATATCCGGTTTAATGAAACGCATATGCGTTTCACCTGTGTAATAAATCCTCTTAGCTGGATCGTGTGCCGGAAGTGAGGAGTATCACGTCACTTCCGGATTCAATGGAAAGCACATATGTTCCATAATACAATTACCCCCCCCAAAAAAAACGCTGAATGTACATACTAGTGAACCATAAACTCGATCCTTCCAAATTTTAGATGGATATTGTGTATATTAAGGATGTGATAATGGGCCCTCTACACAATTATCGAGCCAGCAATAAAATATAGAATTTGTCCCATTAATATACATGTCATTTGGGGGGGAAGTTCGGCAAGTATGTTCTTCATTTATCCAATCCTGAGAAGTGAATTTGCAACTATTTTGGTGATGCAACTTGTAGGGAAATGAATTCACACTTTAGTCAATGCGGCTCTCAGTGTAAGGGCGTCCAGCACCCATTGAGGGGGTAAGTCAGCATTCAGCGAAGTGAGCTCCGAAGCGTTTGGCTCACTTCGCCAATGGTATCAGGCGCATGCTGATGTCCGGTACGCGGACATCAGCATGCGCATAATACCATTTGCGAAGTGAGCCGAACGCTTTGGAGCTCACTTCGTTGAATGCTGAATTATCCCCTTAATCTCAAGTGACCAGTGTATCATTTCTGTTTCTTCAGGACTGAACAATACCCATGCAAAAATACTCTTTTGTGAGGCATTGTGAATAAGTCTAACAAGTCCTGTGGAAACAATAATGTTATTATTCTGTATCCTACTGTTTCTTGCATATTATCCAAGTGTGATGCCATTGTACTAATCCCATGATCTTTTGATTATAATAATCTGCTGCTATTTTTTAAAACAATGTTGTTGCTTGGCCTCTATTTGCATTGCACATCACTGCACTGAATTAATTGTACTGTTAAAATGTTAACACTGGTTTCTATAGGTGTGTATGGAATGCAATATTAACACTGGAAAAGAAGGATTTGACTTGCAAGAACACTAATTTTGTAGTTGTTTAAAAGCACTCCTGTTTTGTTAATAATGTCATAATGAAGTATAAGTAGTCAGTGTTTCAAACAAATAATGATTTACAAATTAAAAAAAAAAAGTTTTAGCGGAGAAAAGTGAAAAAGACGCATCATTTTAAAGAACCAAAAAAGTAAATGATACTTTGATAAATGAAACAAGAATATAAACTTGAGTTTATTTGCCTGTCAGAGCAATTTATCATCATTGGTCATATGAGAATGTTAGCCAAGAGATCAATATTTGTGGTGTTTTCAGCAATGTAAAATGATGGGGAACTACATCTGCAAGGTAATCCATTTCTATTCATGAAATACCAATGGAGAGATATGTAATATATTCTACAAACCGTTTCTTTTGTAGCTGTCTTTTATCACTCCAGGATGCAGAATTCCTCCCATGAGTTTTAAAAGAAGATTGAACATGGTACTTGTTAGAATTCATCATTTTGATGAACTGAAATATATCCCACTGTTCCTCCCCCTTCTTCAGTTTACAAAAACCAAAAATTGTTCCCTTGGATTTTAACTTCCTTTTTTTTTTAAACTTGTTTTCTAAACACTTCTTCTTTTTCAATTTCCTTTTTTTTCTCGGCAAAATTCTCAATTAAACTTTCCATTCTGACAAATAAACTTTCTCTGCATTTAATATTGATTCAGTTAATTTCTAGCAGGAATGATAGTAATTATGTAATTCATCATGGCAAATGTGATAGTTTTATATTAGTTTTCATTTGGTGCCCATTTCCTGCATAATTTTGTGTCCTAAATTCCATGGATCTAAAGTAGTTGCAGCTATGAAAGAACGCATACACTTTGAGGGCGGGGG
>WMED01007262.1:0-17779 GCA_019650415.1 Pipa parva
GAGTTCAAAGCTCAATGAGGTTACCAAACCAATTTTGTGCTTCAGTAAATCAGTAAAAAGGAGTTAGGAGTGTTCAAATCAATAACATGATAAGGGTACCCATACTTTTGCACCTTTCAAGTTTTGGTTTAATGCATATTGCACATTTTCTGTTAGTACAATAAACCTCATTTCAATCCAGAAATATTACTGTATCCATCAGTTATTAGATATATCAAACTGAAATGGCTGCTGCAAACACCCAAATATTTAGAACTAAAAATGATTAAGATTAATAGGGGTGCCCAAACTTTTTCATATGACTGTATAAGCAGAAACAAGTAGAGTATAGGAGATACCTTTTATTGGCTAACTGAATAGATGGTAAATGCAAGCTTTCTAGACTACTTAGGTCTCTTCTTCAGCATGGCATGGCCCTAAAAACTTATTCACAGTAGAATACATTCCTGACAGGTTCTAATAACACACTAGTGTTATAAGGGCCATATACTAGTTACCATCTACTATCTAGTACCCAATGAAGAAGAGAATTTCCCTCTATTCCATTATTTACCAGTATTTTAAAGGAGAACTAAAGGTGGAAATAAAAACTAGCCATCTAAAACAATACCTTCTAATAAGCTGAAATGTCACAGTGACAGCTTGAACTGTGCTGTCATATCACTGCAAGGAGGCAGACTTCACAGTGCTTGGGAGGGTAGAGGAGCCAGCATGAAGCTCCGCCCACTTAGTCAAATCGGCGGTGCAAAAGAGTGTACACGTCATCATGTTCATTGTACCCCCAATGAGAACGCTTCCCTCACTGACAAAAAAAAAAAAAAAGCACGAGTGTGACGATGTGTGTGCTTTTTTGCATAAGTGAGCTGAGCTTCATCCAGGCTCCTGTACCCTTACAAGCACCATGAAGTCTGCCTCCGTGCAGGGATATGAAAGCACAGTTCAAGCTGTCACTGCGACGTTTCAGCTTAGTAGAAGGTAGTGTTTTAGATGGCTTCTTTTTTATTACACCTTTAGCTCTCCTTTAAAATAAAAGAGCTGGGAAATGTCATAAAGAAGTGTTCAATATACATAATGGTTATATCAGAAACTGAATAGCTGCTAAAGATGGGACACACCATCTCAGCTATTACAGGACCATAAGGCTTACCCTATATTGAGGAAATAACCTGAGGAGCTAACCCAATGTAAATTCCTTTCTCCAAAAATAAAGTTAATGCCATCCTGATTAGGAAGACAGCGGTGTAGTTCTATGGTGCACCTTGTATGTATAAAAGTCAGAATGATGTCCTGCCTGTATGTTGTCAGCAGCAACTGAAAACAATCAATACGTGTTCATGCCCCCTGCTGTTTTACAAGAGACTCCCCATGTGTTGAACCTTAACTATTTCCAGAGAAGTCTTTTAGCTTGTTGAAGCATGTTTCGTTCCAATGCAATATCACTGATCGTTTTATATCTTGCGCTGGCTCTTTATGAAACAATAACAATTTATTTGGCTTTTCTAGCTGCATTAAACAAAGGTAATATCAAGCAATCATTCTGAATGTTTTGCAATAATTTCACCTCTGGTGGAGCTGGTTTACTACTCTAGAGCAACCAAAGTGGCCACTCTTAATATGATAAACAATAAGTTTAAGTAAAAATTTTTAGAGGATGAGCAAACGTATATACAAGTTACAGCCTACAGTGTTGGCATATGACCAGTAATGCAAAAGAGAATGCAACACTATTGCACAATATACAGGGAAATTTAGGGGGCAATCTTCCTAGAGGTCTAGCAACTAATCAGCTACTAGTATTCATTGGTATAGGGAAACTAGAATTCTGAAAGACCAATTCTGATTGGTTGCTATGGGTTACTAGACCTTTGTCTAGTGACTGCCACATGCCGCAAGGAATTTTGTTGTGTTTTTACTGGTATGATGACAAAACATATATTGTTTAACACCCAAAGCAACCTTGCAATGCACATCTTCTTAATCTTATTAAAGCTGTCCTGTTAGGTTTTCTTGAGTCTATGGCAAAACATAAAAGTACTGTGTTTATAATGTAACAGTAATGTGTTCATATGGATAACAGTAATGCACATGCTTCTCAGTAGTCTCATTAGCTGACTTCAAAATGAGTCAAGGAAGGCAGAGCCAAAGGGTGCCATCATTCAATGAAATGCTTCAAAGCAGAATCTAAAAGGGCCTGGATTGGAGGAGTCACAATCTATACTTCCCAACTACCCAGGGAAGAAGAGGAACACACACCAAGTTATCTATGAGCTCTGATCCAAATGTGGCACAGCACTTGCCAGAATGAAGGAAGTTATGATATTTCTTTAAAGACAACAATGGTTATAACATTATTCATTTAATATCACTAGGAGTGCTGTCAGTCCTAGCTTCTTTCTTTCAGTATCTTTGCTCCAGTAAATGCCTTCTCCCGAGACAACACATATTGATATAAGCATATTGGTATAAGATAATGATCTTTACCACCAAAAAGTACTGCATTCCTCCTTACTTAGGAGCTATAGTAGCTATGGTTTGAATAATAAAAAAAAATCATAGGAATCTCAAAAAAAAAAAACAAAAAAAAAAACTAATTTATCATACAAGAGCAGAGTCTACCTCAGAATGGGTGTGAATGAAAAATGTCTTTTAATATTTAAAGCAATATTTAACAAAAGTAAAAAACATGAAACAGTACAATAACATTTCTAAGAGTAGGCAACTGTGAAGGCATAAATGTAATCCGTGCAATTTTTTTCTAGGGAAATTTTCAAATGTATAACTGTGTCCTCTCAAAGGAGCAGCCATTTAAACTGTAAAAACTGGATGAAGAGTGAGAAGGTATACCCCCAATACCATACCTCCCAAGCTGCCAGTGGGAACAGACCTGTTCTCCCCCGACAGTGATGTCATCAGCATCTTTCCAGTTATTTTTGGTTTGCTGGGTGCTTGTGACATCATTAGTGAGGTCACCAGTGCCCTATCTACTTCACTGTGATTGGGTGGGCATTGGTGGGAAGCCTCCTGGCATCAGATACAGGGTTGGAGGTGGGGGTGGGGTTGGATTCAGGCTCAGAACTTGTGGAGAGTGACCTGAGACAGGATCCAGAAAACAGGACTGTCCCACAAATTCCAGGACACTTGGGAGGCATATGATTCAGCACAGTACATGCGAAAACGCATAGGATTACTGGCTTGTGTCACTCCAGCTTGTATGTTTTTTAACTCTTACTAGTAAAGCTTACTTTTATTCATCTGTGGTAGTGCCCAAGAGTACATCTTCTATTTTTATTAAAATCAAATTGTCAAATTTATCTGGCAAATGCTTTTAATGCAGCAAATGTAGCAGTGCAAGAAGTAGTCCTCCTGATTGCACGAACAAGAATAAGCAATGAGTATGTGCAGACTGCCTTTACTACAACTGGTCTTTTTTAACTCCATAGGGCACACAATGTATTTATATATTTTTATTTTATAGAGTGCCACAAAGTTGCATAGCGCTGTACAATCCAACAATACAGTTATAATACAGACAAGGGAAGTGTGTAACAAAGAACTACTGAAGTAAATTTCAAGCATATAATCAAGAAAATACATCACTCTAAGTGTCAGACCATGATTGAAACAGGAGGATGGAGGTCACTGCCCCATAGAGCTTACAATCTAAATAAGAGAAAAACTTACATAAACAGATAGGAGGGTAACAAGTACAGTAGCATAAAGCGACAGTTCATTTGGGTATAGGTGGCAATTAAATAAAAAAATAATTAAAACATATAAATTTTGAATAAAAATAGTTGCTTAAATAAAAAATATAGACATGAAAACCAGTGCTAGCGCTCCAAGAGGTAAGATTTTAATTCTGATTTGAAGACATTGATGGATTGCTCTTGGCGGAGGTAGAGGGTTATAGCATTCCAAAGATAAGGGGCAGCAAGAGAGAAGGGGTTAAGAGGAGAACAGGCAGTCTTGGTGAGGAGTTGATGAAGAAGGTTGCTTTGTGAAGAGCGGAGTTGATGGCTAGGTACATATGAGCAAACAAGGGAAGATATGTAGGGAGGGGCAACAGAGTGAAGCAATTTAAATGTTAAAAGTAGGCCACTATAAATAATACATTTATTAATTGGGAGCCAAGGAGCAGACAGGAGTTGTGAGGGAGACTTCTGGGGAGAGATGGAGATTATTCTAGCAGCAGAATTTAGAATAGATTGGAGCGGGGAAAGATGGGGAAACTGGAAGGCCAGTTAGGTGGGCATTGCAATAATCCAATTGGGATAAGATGAGGGCATGCATGAGGGTGTTAGTAGTGGCCTGAGAGAGAAGTGGAGGGATCTTGGGCACGTTATGAAGGAAAAAGTGGCAGCTTTAACAGTGATAGCAATGTGCTTAAGGAAGGAAAGAACAGAGTCAATAATCACAAGACAACGGGCAAAAGTAACAGGATAAATTACTGCATTATCAACTGAATTGGAAAAGGAGGGAGCAGGTCAAGGTTTAGGTGGGAAAATAATCAGTTCACTTTTATCAAGATTTAGTTTGAGACAGTGCTGGCCATCCTAGAGGAGATAGTCAGGAGAGAGAGATTTTAGTATTGACTTCAAGTGTTAGCGCAGGGGAAGATAATCAAATTATTACGAAATGTAGTAGATATTATGTAAGCACCAAAAATATTAACTATAGAGTTTTTATAGAGTTTTATACATTTTTTGGGTTAAAATCCCAGCAAAATAGCAATGAAGGAATAATATAATGTTCAAGTAAAATGGAAATGAAAAAGTCACCAACTTCTGCACAGAAAAGATCAGGAACTCAAATCAGTCTAAGCATGAAACAGGATAAAAGAAAATAACTGGAATCTTCTTTATATAATAAGAAGAGGGGAAACTAAACTGGACATTGATATGGACAGTACAGTTCAATTAAAAAAAACATTAATAATCAAATCAGTAGCAGTGCTTTGATTTGCCTCCTCTGAATTGTACACCACATATTGAAATCATTTTTCAGTGACTTTTGTAGGATTTTATCAATACTCTTATAAGGAGGTAGAGGGTACACTAGCAATTCAGTTCCTAATATGAACCGCTAGGTTTTGAACTAGTCAGGTGTTCATGATGACACAATGGAACTGCCCCATAGCTATGAGCTTGGGAGCATGAGGAAAATGTGAATTTGAGCCTTGTGTTTACATCCTTATACCCAGAAATGGATGCAGCAGACTAAAAATTTCAGTAATTAGAATGACAGTCTGCTGATTTTACCTTAAACCCTAGGAAACCCAAATGTGAATGAAACCATGAAAATTAACATTTTAATCTTTTGGTACATTTCAAAGTAGGGTTAATTAAATCTATGGGATAATATGGGCTACAAAAATGTTATTTCTCTTCCCACAAAAACCATTATAAATTCTATTAACACCAGCTACAATGAGTGTGCTGCAAATTGTTATTTTCTAAGCAGTAATGGGATATGATATTTCAGGCCTTTGACAGGTGACAGTAATTTAGACTGGGGTTTAGGACCGTAATTATATTTTAGTTGGGAGTCAAGGACACTGGTAGAAGAATTTTGAACTCCTGCAAACACATTTAACTTTCTAAATAATTAATCTACAAAAGGAGGCCTTTTCATTTTGCAAGACGAAGCAATATGCATCTTGATTGCTGAAAGAGCTCACCTAATGAGTTTATCTACAGCAAGTAAATAAAAGCTCTTCTGACAAATATACGCAGAGAACAGGACTACTTTTTATATATTTTAGATGAACTATACATACAGTAAAGCAGGACATAGACAAAAAGACTTTTGCAGTCTACTGCGTACCCCAGAAGTAGTAGAATAGTTATGCCACAACTGCAGATTCTCAGCCTTCGCTTCTTTGGTGTAACAGACAAGGAGATGCTTCATCCATTATACTAAACTCAAATCTATTTTTCATGAAAGGGATTCCCACTATATAAAAGATGAGGCCTTGCAAGTACCTTTAAGTATCCAAAGTCAGAGGCCCAAGAGAGAACCGATGAGCCACTGGAAGGTTATTCCTACAGCTGTACAAAAACGTTTAAATAATTATACTGTAAACTTATTGAGGACAGCAGGGTAGAATGCAGCGGATTATATTTACAGTTATTGCTTCACTTAGAAGGGTGGTTATGAAGGGCTTCGGAATGATGCATTTAAGCCTGTAATCCTTTTACAGGCTGCATTTTGGGTTGGATGTTCACCTTCAAACATATGTATTCTGCTAACTTTTAGGTTTCCTTTTTCAATTAAATGAAACAATCTACCCAGAAAACTAGGAACAAAACAGCTGAGATGATACAAAAAAGAACCAGTTTACAAATTGCTTCATAACATGCATCTGTTTATGACTAAACATTTCTGGTTAGAAATGTTTTATTTATTTGAAGTCATTTTATTGAAACCAATAAAAGGTTGGAGATTTTCAACTAACTTCCATTCTGGTATGAAATCATAACAGCTGCCCTGTTTAATTCAATGCTAACATTGCCCGGAGATACATTTCCACTGAATCCCAATAAGCAATTCCTATAAACACCCAGATGGCTAATTTTATCACAGGACACATAGACTCAGTATTCCAATGATGCTTTTATTTTTACAGCTCACAAACAGTAGCAAGGGGGGTGGGGGGGGGGGGGGGGGGGGGGTTGCAAAGGCACAGATAAAATGTCAAACTACTAAAGCAACAGAAAGCATTTTATGTCATGGTAAATCGCTCGGCAAATAGAACTGTTTGCTCAGATCTCAACTGGAGAGCTTTATGGATGGACACATATCAGGGGAATTAGTAGAAACGTCAATAGTTGCAAAAGACGAGAAGATGATTTAATAAGTATTATGAGTACAGGAATACAAAGTCTTGAAACAATCACCAGCACCATAACAAGGCATGTGAAAAAATAAGTCTGTTTTAATGAGTTTACACCAGAAACTTAGCAATGAGCATTTAGGCATTTCAAGGCCTCCTAAAAACAGTTATTCTGGAAACCAGCAGAAAGTGATCCAAAGAAAAAAAAAACCTTTTTACATACAGTAAGTTGAAGGCACCGGGGTTGCGTAGTTAATGGGAAAGGTGGGGTGTTCCTCCACAGCAAAATACCCAATTAAAAAATAAATGATGAATTTGTTTCTTTTTTCACATTTTAAACTACATCCCAGAGAAAAAAAGCTTCTCACAAAAATATCTGCTGCCAATGCTTAAATGTCCCAACATGACAACTAGCTCCTTTCAACTGTATAATGACATATATTTGAGGATTGGGCAATATATTGCATCCATTTACAGTTTTCTAATAACTAATATATGGTATTACAGTTTTAAAAGCTAATGAATTAAATTAACTGCTCTAATGCCTGCAAGCTTTTTAAATCTGACAACAGTCTGACATGAAACATGGAGTGAGAAATTCATTGTGCAGACGCATTACAGAATTCCATTTGAAAGATACTTGCCTTGCCATTTAACTATGCACACAGAACAAGCACAAATGCTCACATTCAGACATTACTATACATAATTACATAAGTCTTCTAATAACAATGAAGTTGCCTGTACCATCTCAGCAGCAAGTATAATGAACATGAAAGTAACAGGAGATAGAGATGTAGCAAAGTATTAACTATGACAAGAAAGAAGAAGGATTTTACCTCCTGATGACAAAACTTGGCATCTCTGGTACAAACATGGAGGAGTACCTGAATATGGTACTGCACATCTAAAGAGATGAGGCCATTCATCACTTTATCTAACTGTTTCTGGCTATGTTTTAGATTTTAAAAGTGTTTTTAACCATGGGGTTTACCATCAAAGTAGTAAAAAAATATGTAACAGGCTACAGTTATCAGGCAATTCCTAGACTACTTTTTGTACCAAGGCAGAATGCTTAGAATTATAGAATAAGTCAGGTTGGACTTTCTGTTATAAAGATACCCACCTATCATAGTAATAAAATGAGATGGACTGCTGTGTTAGTAAAGATGAAACAGGCAAATCATCTGTCATTCAACTTATTCGAGCACAAAATGTTTTAACATTTTCAGAAAGTAATTTTTTTTCTTTCCATCTAATCCACTTTACTAAACAATATACACTGTTTTATCATAGTATATAAGGCTGACAGAAGACACAAGTACATCCATAGTTCAGCCTATTTTCCTGCAATGTTGATCCAGAGGAAGGTAAAAATCCCATGAGGCAAAAGCCAATTATCCTCATATTAGGGAAAAAAATTCCATTCAGACTCAAAAGATGTCAATAATTCCTTGGATCAAGATTCCATTGCAAGGCCCAAGCAATAGCATTAATATTCCTTTTCTGTATAAAGCAGACAATTCCCTGAAATGTTCAACTTACCTACTGTGTTATTAGGTTTTTGTACAATATGTGTATAAACATGCACAAAGTAAAGGAAAAGTATTCTAAAATGTGTTCTTCATAAATGTATATATTTTATTTCTGGTGTTCCTGCCCCCTTTACACATTATTTTAATTCTGGATAACTGCATGTACTAAAGGTTTGGTCCAGTTAAGGAAGATAATTCAATCTACATATTGAGCAATAAAACAGTCATTACCACACTCTTTCCCCTGCCTTGGAATATTGAACAGCTCTGGAATAACGGTTTAAGGTAATGTTTTAAGAAGACTGTGAAGTCATTTAAAATTCCTGAAATAGCTAAAAAAGGAAGATTATAATGAATTTAGACTAGTATGCCTTGCCATCTATTTATTTCAGAGGTATCAGTGTTAGCTGTTTTGAAGAACATAATTTATTTGTTGCACAAATGTCCATGTTAGACAGATTAAAAAGATCTACATGAAAGTGTCTAACAGGCATGCAATAGTAAATAGGTTATTGCTATTTTGAACTAATACCATTCCATTTCCACTCGCAGTTATAGATTCTGATTTGTTCTTTACAGAGAAATAGAAGATATCATTTGTACAACATTGTTCCCTATAGATTTTAAATTTAGAATTTTATGTCCTGGATATCAGCTTTTATTGTTAATAAAATTAAAAGCCATGATAGATATTCCTGTTTTTTCCCCCATAACTGAGTGGGGATAATGTAATTCAGAGAGGGGGGGGGGGGGGGGGGGGGGGGGGTAGATTATGTTCCAGTTGTAAAGCAAATATGCCTTCAAGCTAGAAATCTGCTCTCTTATATTTATTCTCACCCTAGATTGTGACAACAGCAAAGGAATAAGCAGGAGAAGAAAATTATTACTTATAACCACACTTGTCATTGTCAAAAAGAACAAATAAGATCTTAATTAGGAACTGAAAAGAGCCACTGGCATAAGTGCACAGAACAAGGTGTAATTAGCATAGGTAGATTTGAAATAATATGGTCTTATTTACTTTACTGGATATCATGAAATAGCTAGCACAGCCTCGGATCTGCGTGCTGCCACATACCCTGGAGTTTGGAGTCATCTGAACTATGGCAAGCAGATGCTATTGCTAGAAAGACATTTTATTATAATGATCTGTTTAAGTAGACACTGCCAAAGCAGGTTTTACTTAAAAATTCAGTACATATTGAAATGGCACTAATTCTAAAAAAAAATTAACCAAATCAAATGAAGCATTGAGGTCATCCTCCTGCCATTAGACAGTTTATATGATAGTACATGAATGAGTGGGATAGCAATATTTACACTGCATGCGAAGGTCACAATGAAAAATGCACTAACCATGTCAAGGGTCATGCCCTACAAGTTACTTTGGACAAGCTGCTTGTTGCTAGCTACAATAAAATATGGCTTTGCATGTGGCACTTGGTCAAAAGTAGCCCATGTGGCTTGGCCCTAATGTATGTCTATGGGTAATAATAATATGCCTTGTCAATACAGCTTGATATATTGATATTTATACTGCCCACAATAGCAGGATTTCTATGATATACAAAGCATTCATTACAATGGTGAAAACAGGATGTAGAGAGAGGATGGACACACCCTGCACCATGTGACATGCACACTAACCAGGAAGTGTAGAAGCACGATTAAATGCCTTGTGTGTGAATTCCAAACTGCCAAATTAACCATACAAGTGGTCCTAAACACTGATAAAAGCAGTCCTGTTCAACATAGAAAGAAAATAGAACAGTATTTATTTTAGAAAGACTAATTTTCCAGCACCAAAAAGGATGTGCAGAGTGCAATTAAAGGCAACTACTGAGGATGCTTATTATGCTTTATTGTGAATTACATACTAATTTGAGATATTAAGCTAAAGATTAATCCTTAGTTGGCTTTAGCTGCCCTGTTTAATCATTTCCTTTAGCAATAAACTGTTAATTTGTCCCTGTTGCTTTCTACTGTTTCTTTCTATTAATTTCTCCATATAGTTTTTCCCCAGAATGCAGTCTTTATGTGTTGTACTCTGAGGTCAAGTAAACTAATTTA
This sequence comes from Pipa parva, assembly GCA_019650415.1. Lineage (NCBI taxonomy): Eukaryota > Metazoa > Chordata > Amphibia > Anura > Pipidae > Pipa > Pipa parva. The sequence goes on from WMED01007262.1 coordinate 10,438, forward strand.
TAAATAGAATGGAAAAGGTATTAGGAAGTTCAGACTTACCTAGTATTGGCTAGAGAGACAAAGTGCACCTAAATTCTACTGTGTGAAGGATCCAAGCAAGGTGTACCTAGTGGTCAGAGGAGTGGGGACCCACAAGATGTACACTCAAAGTGTCCACTTAGGAACTGCTGGGAGAAACTTGGATATTTGGGGGAATGATATGCCTGGACAATGTCCAATGGATTGGAGATCCTTAGTTAAGAAGAAGAATTGGCCATTTAAAACCTCAAACAAGGTTAAGAATAGACAGTGGTAGTTGGTCCAACAGGAGAGCGTAGTGGAAATGAGTTCTCAGTTGGGATTTTCGAGTACTACATTTTAACAGTTAAAAAAATAGTGGCAAAAAGAAATACTTAATGCACCCACATGGTTTTAGGGGCTGAGGAGAGATGAAATGACACTGGGACAACTGTCATTTGGGCTATTCCTCATGCTGTATATTAAACTATTATTTGCATAAATTATCAGTACTAGTTAAACATGAATACATAGTCTTTTACTATATTATACTTCATAAAGTATTCCAATAATACTAAACTAAAAATAAAATTTCCCATTTAGATTGGCATAACAGTTATTTAAATAGAACATTTGTAAACACATTATCTTTAAAGTTGATTTTATGAATGTTATTGCTTTGTTTTGGGTTTATCTACACTGATAGCAGCCATGTTTGTGTGTGTTTGCTTTTTATTTTATTTTTTGTAAGCAAACCCTGAATATATAGGGATTGTAAAGGTATTTGGTGCATTTTCATTTTTAGTATGTCAGTCCTTTTAAGCTCAAAAAAAGTTAGATAAGCCTTACTATGCAAAAAGCAAATCAAACTTGTTTTCATTTGGACTCTTAGTCAACATATAGGTATTTCCAATTTACTTTAACAAAGAGTACAAGGATTATAAATGAAACTGTATTTTTGCATTTTGATGAAATAAATAAGTTAACATTAATTGAGGTTTACCTTAGGATTTGTTCTTTGCTGAAGTCTCCTTTCTTCTCTTTCCCTTTGTAATCGCTCAAATTCTTCTCTGATCTCAGCTGCAGTTCGTTTCCTTTCTACAACCTAAACATAAAGATCATTTTACATGGATGTAACCAGTAAAAGGTTAAAAAGAATAAATCAGTGGATGCCTAACAAATAAATAAACCATCACTAAGATGAATATCAAGTAAATAAGAAGTTTCAAGAGTCACAGAACCTGAAGTTCTCAAGAACTTCTTCAAAGGTGATTGTTCTAGAAAACAACAGATAAAGACACAAGTGAATAAATTCTATATCAGGACTCCTGCAGTGCATACAATTCTATTGTGTTTCAGCTTCAAAACTTTCATTAATTTTGTTTGATGCAAGAAAAACCACTAATGCTCAAAATAATACTAAAGCACCTAAAGAATAGGGGAGACTCTAGGCAAAAACTATTAAGGAAAAAAAAAATTAAAATTCTTGGATGTTCAATAAAGATGTTAAAGAAATGTATACATATGTATGAATATTTTCATTGCATACCCCATATAAATTGTAAACCTCTAATACAGAAACAGCATACTACATTAATAATAGGAGTACAAGTAAAATAAAGGCCACCTTCAAAATTTAATGCATTTGAAATATTGTAGACAGTGGTATTTTATGCCAATTTGCCTTATATTTGTGTAACGCTATTTTTAACATCTTTAGCCAGTGATGCCCAACCTATGGCTCACAGCCCGAATTCCAAAGTCAAAATTGTTGCGTATAAGTGTAAATTCACCAGCTAAAGACAGTAGCAATAGACTGTTACTGTCTCAGCTGCATCTTTATAATGAGAATATTGTCACAGCTGCGACTTTACTATGGAAAATTGTCGTGGTTGTAACTTTAAAATTTGCTGCGGTCGCAACTTGTAAAGTCGCAACTTCGATGCGACCCGTGACACGTGTGTCACAAATTTGTTTGGCCCCCCCGGCTGAAAAAAGTTGGGCATCACTGTCTTTAGCTATTACATGCCTCCATTCTGGGAAACACATCCATGGCTCATTCAATCACCTCAGGGTAATAGGAACCGCTTACAATAGGAGTAGTGCCTGTAATCTCTTGCTTCAAATAAAGGGCGCCACAGATTCTTTTACACAACAGGAACTGTTTATTTATGTATGTACATAAATAGAGTTTTATATACTTCTTAGAATAGTAGATCCTTAATATATACATTAATTCACAATTTCAGGTACTTTGGAGTATTGTTACCCTCCCTGGAGTATACTGGATTTTCCTTAATCCTGGCAAGGCGTAACTTGACTCTCAATGGGTCTGACGCAGGAACTCAGTCATTTTGGACTGTCTGCACCCTATAACAAAGTTCCAGCCTGCACCCAGGCCTGGAACTGAGGACCACAAACTACTAAGAACAGAGCTATTTAAAGACTGGGTTTATTCCTCCCAGCTATATTTACAGATATATATCATATTTCTATAAACAATAATGCATAACCCCAGTAGATGGTGCTAATACCATACTCCTGAGCATAGCACTCAATATACATAGGTAACATATGACAGATTAATACATAATACTAAATACATAATACTGGAGCAATACCATTTCAATTTCCTACATTTGCATTTTTATTTTTTGCTGTTTTTGAAGAATTTCCCATTTTTGTCTGGTTCACTATGTTTGTAGCTTGATAAAGTCCAGTAAACCTGGTTAGTAGGTTTACCAAACAACTGAAATTCCGATGCACTCATCATGCCTATGACCAGAATTAGGACCTAATACAGCTTCTGTTTCTAAATGCACCATTAAAGAAACAAAGGAGGAAAGAAAGAGGGTGGATTGTCTTGATGTCAGCATGACTATGCTAAAGTTCACATGATCTTCAGGCAGGGAAAAAGGGGCCAGGCCCTGACAACATTTATTATTTCTTCAAATTCCAAGATCCCCTTGCACATAAAAAAGATAATTGTTCTATAACGTGCTAAATAATACCTGGACTAAAATGACTAAATACATGTTAAAGCCATTCTTGAAGGACTTAATGAAATTTCTTAGGTGTTACAGGAACAATTCATACCCTGTTCATCAAAAACATTTCCAGCTTTGATTCAAATGAACCAAAACTGAACTGGATTTAAGTGAAAGGGAGGAACCCATGATCATTTATTACTTTCATCCTCAGTAACGATGCCGATATATAATTCAGATATATTTCAAAAGATCAGTTACAAAGTTTCGTTGGCAATCTATGACCTCTCTGTTCCACGGAGTGGTTTAACTTTTACCAGAGGACAAAATAATAAAAGGCAATAGCTCTAGTAATTAATGCACAAAGCCTTGTAAAGTCCCCTTTGTCTAAATATCCTTATCTTTAAAAGACACTAATGAGTGTGATAGAAAAATGTCTGCAATAGCCACTACAAATCTCAAACTGTACATTAAGCAGATTATATCTAACAGATATTGCAAACGCTTTCGCTTTTGGCCCTTTTCCCTCATCTTTTTTCTGCCAATTCTGTACGACAGAAAGAGAGTCCTATTTTTAGAAGAACAATTTCTGAAAATCACTGGTGTTCAGATTTATCACTTTGCTGGTATTTCAAATCCAGTGTTATCTCTCCTACACCAATAAAATAAAGACCTGAGTCAGTTAAATTATAGATAATCCCCCTGAATTATTCTGTTAGTCCAAATCCATTTTATAAACTTAGTTTACATAATGAAAAATAGTGATTTACGACATAAAAGTGGGGGGACTTCAGATCCTTGGGTCTCAGTGAAGGAGAAGCACAGTGGCTAAGCCTCCCCCCCATGACCAAAAAAAAGGAAGACTTACAGGGATCCAGGGAAGGTGAGTTTTTTCCCCCCTATAAGCCCATTAACGACAAAACTAACTGAAAATATGTTTTACAAATAAATGTGATATTCTACCTTCAAATAAAAGGAGAACTAAGAAGGTAAAGAACATTTATTTAATCATGCGGAGCTCTATATAGACAACAATCAAAGTAAGCCATCTATGCTCTATATAAACACAAAGGCTGCATAACTATCAATGCAGTTGTGGTCAAAACATTTTGTGCTGACAGACAAATCCCAATGAAATTTTCCAAAACAGGCCTGGACAGGACAAAATCATTCTTTGCTGAAAACAGATAAGGCCAAATTAAAGCTCAATGTTTAAGCACATCAGTCAAACATGATGAGTGTTCAGGGATATTTTGAAATAAATCTGTTGCCTCTGGCATTAAATGACTTGATCGTACACATGGCATCACAAAATTGCGAGACTACTATTTTGAGGCACAATATTAATCCAAGTGTTAGCAAGCCAAGTCTCCATAAAATAATTTCCAGCTATAGAGTTCTAAGATGGCCAGCAATGAGCTCAAATCTAAATCCAATTGAAAAGTCATAGAGCCAGCTGATCTTGGCAGTTAGTAGAAGGAATAAGGAAAGCAGGCTACACCATCATTAACGTTTTACAGAAAAATGGGAAGCCAAGAAGGTGACTGCAGGACCAGTAAGCTTAGAAAAAGAAAACTGCTATTTGGATTGACATGGCAGGTATACCTCTATGATACTTATGAAAATGTGAACTTTGAAGTTGGATTCCTGTTTTTTGTGTTGTGAATATGTATTATCTAAAGTTTTATAGGAAACAGTTGGACTAGGTGAATGTTTGTTTAGTTAATAGATGGCTGCAGCCACAAAGAGAATCCCAAAATAACACAAATCAGGAATCCAGGAAGAAAAAAAAACAACAAAATAATTCAAATATAAAGTTTTTTTTTACCAGTATTATGTAAGAAAAACTGCCATGCCAATTCAAATTGTGTTTTTCTTGTTCTGGTGTTAACTATGAACTTGTTTAGTCTCTAGGGGGTAAATAAGATGGGGGAGGGTGTAGATAATCACCGATGTGAGTCTTAAATAGGCAAAATGTAATCAAATCGAAAATATCCATATCGAAAGATTTTTACCGGTAGGGCAATGTCGAATGTTTTTGTCGATATGGCGATATCGGAAATTCTTTGATATCGTGATATCAAAAAATGTAATCCATTTATTTCTATGGAAAATACAAAATTTCGCTGGGAAATTCGATAGCGCTATATCGATATTGCCAATATCGGCAAATTTGCTATATCGGTGATATCGATATTTTTGATTTTATTAAATTTCACCCTATAGGCTCCATCGATGCCCCAGCTCTGTTTACCGATCTGATATTTTCTGCTGCTGACAGCAGGTAAGCTCATAGCGCCCCTTTAAATATTAAGTCTAGGATGTTAATCATATCAATGCTATTAATTTTATTCCCAATTTAAAAAGACATGCTATGCTGAAAATCAAAAACAAAGGTTCTGTAAAAATAACAGTAAAAGATTTCTAGAGACTTATGTTCAGAGCAGGAGTCGGCATCCTATGGCTTGTGAGCCAAATGTGGCTCTTTTTATGGCTGCATCTGGCTCGCAGATTGTAACGAGCATTACAGTCTGCCAGCAGAATGCCGGCAGGCTCTGTAGATACATAGGTCTCTCAGCGCTTCCAGGTTTCTAGCCAATCCGGAGCTGCTGACGTCATGTATGATGTCAATGGCAGCAAATTCAAAAGGGGCTGAGCCGAGCTGCACTTAAAATGGCTCTCAGCCAAAAAGGTTGCCAATCCCTGGTTTAGAGGAAAGCTGTTTACAAAATTGCTAGGCTGTCAGTTTTTGTCCACAAATGTAAAATAGCAAGTAACACTCAGGCATCAAACTGAATATGAAAGAGAGGGTCTGTTTAGAGGGTTAAACAGACTGGGGCTTATTCATGAAACACTGAATAGTTGTGTTAAAGGTCAGAATTCACATTCATTCATCACTTCACCTTATTCACATACTGAACAAACTCATCAATGTGGCAAATTTGCAACCAATTTGGATGCTTATGAATGTTGCAGATTTACGGAGCTCTTTCCATCGTTTTGCAGAATTAGAGGGTTGATGTTAGGGCTGCTACTAGATGACTGACTATGCTGTGCTTTGCAAGAGACAGTATCTGACACCGTTCACTTCTTCGCTATGGGAATCCTTTGTTTAGTGAATAAGGAGCAGAGAACTTCGGACTATCAGAGCATGGTGACCCGAAGTAATGAGAATATACTCTGGTAGTCAAAGTGTCTTTTTTGATAATTTAGCCCCAGAAAGTACTGTAGATCCTACTGATAAGGCATATTCTGAATCAAAATATGAATAAAACGATTTACAAATTACTTTAGTTATTTCACTGTTATATAATGCGCATTCTACAATTGGGAAATAACAAAATAATACAAATCAGTCTTTGCAAAAGCATCCTTCATGTCTCCTATATCTACATATCTATCTACTGTATCTATCTATCTATCTCTATCTATCTGTCTGTCTATCTGTATCTATCTATCTATAACTATCTCTATCTAATCAATATGTCTGTATCTATCCATCTCTAATCTATCTAATCAAACTATCTCTCTCATTCTCTTCTTTTAAACTTTTATTACAGCCCTAAAGTTTTTTAAAGGTTAAATTAAATAAAGACAATAAAACCAAATATTACATAGATTGAGGCAATGATTGTACATGCCCCATGTACGATGAGTTTCTTCAAGCATAAAAATGATTGTATTCCCTGACAGCTGAATTTAATTATTTAACCTATTAAAATAAGCATGACATTACGCTTAATTAAGGTTCACTCTGAGATTATGAATCAACGATTATTAAAAACTCAGTAAAATATAAGCGTCTGGTACAATGATTCATTTATTCAAAAAAATACATGTATTTTAGGACTGTAAAGAGTCAAGAGACGCAAGGCGCAAAAAGGGCAAGATTTGTTGTATACCAGTGGAAGAGTTTAACCTTTACAATCTAGAATTCATAACTATAAATTATGTTAGCTTTGACATTTTTTGTGACACGGGAAGAAAAAAGGAGCTAGTTCTTATGATTTGAAGTCATCAAATTCTAACATGATTTACAAATTTGTGAAACATCTTCAAGGGCTAACTGCAAGGTGAAAATGTCTGGCAGTAATAATTTGTATCAAAACAAGTCATGGAACTGGGTGATTACAAAGTGCTTTTTAGAACAAAGTAAAATGGCTACCTTTCTTTATTATATGAATTAATGTGGCATTTCAAACTTAAAAAAAAAAAACACATCAAGAGCACTGTTATAGGTATAATATTTATGATGATCAAGAAAGCAGTCTAGTCCCATTCACCAGAAGGCAGCACGCCAAGCTGGGTTCAATAGAAGTTTGTATAACCAATGCACAAGCTGGGTTCAGTAGAAGTTT
>WMED01007263.1:0-17779 GCA_019650415.1 Pipa parva
GAGAGCTGGCTCTGCAAGTACAGGTAGAACATACAAACTCCATGCTGAGGTATTCCAGGGTGGAATTGAACCCAGAGCTGCAAGTTAGTGGTACTAATCACTAAGCCACCACGCTGCCCATTTATCTGCAATCAATAAATATGTTTAAAAAGTGTCTGATAAATCTGACACAGCCCAGATATCTGCATATACCCCAGATATAGCATGTGTATTTTCTTTCACTCACAACAATGCCCTAGTGATGTCAATGAAAAGATTTTCAGTTATATGGATCCTGTGTATGTTCTAGATAAGTATAATGCCCGTCTCTAACCAGCACACTCATTATGTACTTTGTCATTTAATATTTCAATATAATATAATGTAATTTAATATTTCAGTTTCCAATAATAACTTTGTTGTATTCTTGCTTGTAAAATGCAGCATTTTCTTCCATTGAATTTCGAATCCATTTACAATAAGGTGTAGCAGAGGTAACATTGCCATTTAAAACTTTTTGTGGTCATCATTTCTGTGTCATGCTAAAGCAACCAATTAAGATGACTCAAGATACATTTTTAATTGCAACTCTAAGGAGAAACTGCTAATAACATAATGTGGAGTCCAAATGAGTCGTGTCAATAAAAAAAATCAGCACTGCTATATTCATAGAACAACATCTTACATTTGCTATCAAAGGCATATTTATTAGATACAATATTAATTTATCATTTATGCCGTAGTAGGTTAATATTATCTGAAGTCATTAAAAAAACTTCATATATCTATTCCTAAATATTTTTTAATTCTGCACATTAGAAATATTTATCATTGCTTTCATTTAGGATAATAAAAATATTACCAGGCATCACCAAGCAGTAACCTTGCCCAGCATACGGCAACGGTTCCATAATAAATTCAGAATTTCCCCCAGACCTTTCACCCATTAAACACCTGATAAAGTTATTTTTAAGTATGTCTCTATTCCTTCAGATTAGACATCCTAAAACATTGCTCTCACTTCAAACACACACAGCTAAAACATTTGATTAGAACCATGAGGAGCAATTTGAGATTCTTCTCCCCTTTAACATTATTTGATGCTCTTTGTATTAGGTTTCCTCCCATTTAATATTTATTCTACATTCCCTACTGCTGCAGATAGGGGGTTCTACCAATCCAACTGTATTTGTGGTCTTTTGGGAGAAAACCATCACAGAACTGCTTACATTATGTACAAGCTTTACAATATAAAATCTAAGAATTCCATCCCAACCATTTCACCACATCTTTAGTTTTCTGCTGTCAAACAGTGTGCAGTGTATTTTAAACCCCCATTTAAATCCTCCCATTTAGACTGTAAGCTCTACGGGGCAGGAACCTCCAACCTCTTCTGTCAACCACAACCCGGCACTTAAAGTGAAGTATCCTTGTGATATTATACTTCTATTGTTTAATGCACATTTCCCATGTCTGTATTATTATTATTGCTGAATTGTACAGCGCTGCGTAAATTTGTGGTGCTTTATAAATAAAATGATATACACAGACATACAAACCAGAAAAAGAAAAATTGGAATTGTGTTTATGTAAGTAAGGGGAACTTGCTTGTGGGGTGGCTGTGAGTTAGAAAAAAAAATGGAAGAGCTTTATAATGATTCTCAATACAATAAGTCATATATTGTATTGTAAAATGGAGCAACTTGCTTTCTAGTGTCTGTTTTATCTGAACCCGTTTGATATCACATTCATTATAGACATCTGGACTTATTTGATCCAAGTGAGAATTCAACAGTCAAAGTGAATTGTCAACACTTTGGATGGCTACGCTCTGATTCTCTACTCTTTATTGAATAAACAGATAATTCCCATAGCGAATTTGAGACTGCGTCAGCGGCCGTCTATTTTGTAGCATGAGACCGTCATCAGCTGGTGAATTTGCCACATCGCAGAGTTTGCTGATTATGGGGAAATGATGAATTCACACTTTTACGAGACAATTCTGACTTCAGTCAATAACTGCCATGACGCTTAGTGACAGAGTGACAGAATATTATGCATTCCAGAGTGTAACTACTGTAATTGTTAGTTTTCTATTTATAGACTTTCTTTCCCTGATTAAAACTCATCACAAAACATAAGACTTTTTTTTTTTTTTGCATTTAGAATAGCTTTTTGAGCTTGAAGTTTCCATGTCAGGAAACATTTCTATAGGAATAAAAAAACAAAAACAAATGTGAAATCACTGAGTCACTTCCGTGTCCTCTCCAGCACTGGTATCTAATTATCCTGAGGACCTGCAGCTGCACATGAGAAGTTGATATGATTACTATGGATGGAGCAGTTGATGTTGTCATTTGACACAATTCATTGAGATGCCGTGATGTGCTATCAGTAGTTTTCTATAGGACTGCTGTTAAGCTGATTTATATTAACTCATTGGGTTTATAAAGCTTCACTATAAACAAAGAAGTTGCAAAACACTAACATTGCCCTTCATTCCAATGACTTATGTAATTTAGCAACTTGTTCTCACTTTACTTATAGGGCCTTTTCATATATAACCCCCACTGTGTTAGTATGAAATTATGCTTTCACAAAGAGTTAAATGACAATATCAGCACATCTGTAAATTCAACTGAACTATATTTGTAAATTAAGAGCTAAATTAAGTGATATTTAGACAGATGCATCTTTACTATAGTTTATTTTAACCATTTAACACTTATAAGGGCTAATTTTATTGAACTCAGAAAGACCGTTCTTGGTCTTTCCAAGTCTACCAAGCAAGATCTTGCATTGATCTCGTGAGATTTTTTCAAGTTTTCGAGATCGAGTTTTTCGATCTCGTTTTTTAAATTTTTCATGTGAAAGGTAGTCCTATGTACTTTTCATTAGTAGCGTGGCTACCTTTCCATCGAAAATTGAAAAAAATTGAGATTGAAAATTTGATCTCGAAAACTCTACAAAAATCTTGCGAGAACAATATGAGATCTCACTCAGTAAACTCAGAAAGACCGAGAGCGGTCTTTCCAAGTTTAATACATTTCTTAATATTGTTATTTGTCAGCTTTAGACCAGTGAGTGCATATTTTATAAGCAGAGACCAGTATTAATCTATTCTGTGAATGGTCATATAAACAATTACTTGATAGACTTTGATAATTGGTTTAACTATAGGGGTCATCAGAGTCAGACTGACTGGTCTGCCAGTATATTGGGAAATTTCTCTGTGAGCCTATGTCCTGGGTGAGCCCAAGACCCACGAGCAGGCCCATCTGAAAAGTAGCCCCCTGCAGGGCCCTTGGGAGGCCCCCCTAGCCAGTTGACTTAGCATGAGTTGTGATGTCACATGATGTGTGACGTCAAATGCAAAGTCAGTTCAAGGGGCCTCCCAGTTGGCTCCCCAGGGTGAAATTTAATAAACTCAGAAAAGCCAAATTTCACTTTTCCAAGTTTAATCCTGCGAGATCTCAGAGTTTTCTTGTGGTAAATATCACAAGATTTTTTTCAATTGATATTTACCAACAAAAACTTTCCATCAAGTTTTTCAATCTCAATTTTTCAATGGACTACTAAGTGTAAACTATGGCTACCTTTCCATTGAAAAATTAGATCAAAAAGTTTCGGTTGGTAAATATCGATCAAAAAAATCTCGCTTCTGAATAAACTCAGAAAAGCGAAATCAGGCTTTTACGAGTTTATTAAATTTCGCCCTGGGGGGGTCATAATATTTGTACTTGGGGCTGGGTCAAAACCATTAGGGGGCCCAGCTCCTGTGCTGCAACCCCTCTGCATACCAGCATTACCTGTCTCCAGTACTGCCCAGTAAGTATGAGTATATTGGTCTGAGGAATAAGTGGGGTAACACTGAGAGGCTGGTGCAAATCATTCACTGGGGTCCACTGTAGTTAAGTGATTGGCTGTGATGCCCAAATTTTTGTCTAATTTAGATACAGTTAAAAGCAGGGTATTTGAATGGTGTTTGAAAGATGAAAAGACAATGCAGAATGTCTATCAAGAGCAAGTGTGAAGAATAATAGCTTATTTTCACAAAGAAAAAAAATGTCTAACCTTAGTATGTAGTACCACTTAAAACAAATGTGTCTATAAGCACTAAACAATGTGCATTGTTAGACCCCCTCCAACCAAGGTATGATTGCTCATGTTTCTTTCAATATCGCCCCTCTGTGATGAATAAAAAATTCTTGATATGAATAACCTAATAGGGGTTAAGGGGACACTAAAACATGTAAAAAAGAGCTTTCTATTTATTGATCACCTAGTATTATGTAAGTGTTAAAATAACACGTTTAGGCTTACCGATTTTGCAGAATTGTCATAGCAATTGAAGAAAAAACAAACCTTTGTTGCAGAGGGTTTCTCTTAATCCCAGCCCCTCCCCCTTAGTCAAGGGCTATGCACACTAACTGAACATGCTCCCACCTCCTGAAGCTAATTAAAATGCACTTTCACATTTTTCAGGAAACGAACTGTAAGACAGCTCTGAGAGACTGAAAAACTGCAGAAGCACAGTCTAAAACAGCTCAGAGTCAAAAGCTGCTTAGTAATTTAAATGTTGCGCACAATCAACAAACTACACAGAGGAACAAGGGGAGGGGCTAAGATTAGCTGATAATAACCTCTGCTCCGAGTGCTTGTTTTTTCTTCTATTAATATGATTATTCTGCAAAATGTTTTGATACATATTTCTACATATTTCTTAATATACTTTTTAGTGATTCTCTTCAACAGAATAATGAAAATACCAAGTTGATGTCCACTGCAAACACATTGGAATGTTTTATGTTGTATACATATTGTGGAACATCAATGGGTAATAGGCAGGACTCCTTTGTGTAAAAAGACATTCATAATAAATATAATCATTCTGTATTGTGCACTGAGATATTGCAGTCAGGGGAACCTTTTTGTTCCCAGATGACTGGCTCTTTATGGATGATGATACCTGCCCTTTCACAAAATTTCTATTTTAAGTAATGGAGACAATATGAGCTGGTAGGGAAAGTTAAGGCAATCCTCCCTGGGAAATTTGCTCACACTTGACATTTATCGATATATGTACTGCAGATAACTTGTAGCTATATAGCAAAAAAGAATTTAATGCTGTATCTTGCAAATAAACGCATATTCCTTTGCCTACTGGAATAAAAGAGGAGTGTTGTGATGCTGCATTAAATATTGCTCCATCTGTATCTTGTCCTAACATTTTTTACTCTGTCTTATTCAATGGTTGTTTTAAATAATTTGTCTTTTATAGCTTTCCTAATATTATAATTTTACTCCTGTGTCATTTAAATTGTTTTCTTACATTTTATATTTATGTATCTCACATTATTTTATGAATTGCTTCCATCTCTATCATGCTGTAGAAGAACAATAGAGACCATGTTATGTTTTTAATATCCGGTGTGGGTGGGTGAGTGGTATATATGTCATGCTGCATGTTTTACAAACGATGCAATGTTTTTCAGTCTGTCCTGAAGTTTAAATCCGCTGGTGCACATTGAACATTCCAAAATGCAAAATAAATGCACTCGAGGGAATTTATCAACAGGTTCAAACTTTACAGATGTCTAGTAATCCATAGCAACCAATCAGAGATTGACTTTCATAATTCTATTTCCATAATACCAGTGAATGCTAATAGCTGATTGGTTGCCATGTGTTGCTAGACCTCAAAAAAATATTGCTCCTATTGATAAATCACCCTGATAGTATGTCAGTAATTGCATGTACATCCAACATTCAAATTTATTTACAGTATCTAAAACTAAAAAAAGCTAAATGTATCAAATCACAGGAATGGTTTTAGGCTGTCATTTTGATGTCAATGTAAGGTATATTTATTATTAGACGGAGGTGCATAAATAAAGTAATGGGGAGGTTGTCATGTGACCTTGATTGTGTAGGAACATACATTAATCTCTTTGGAATCATCTTCATCTATCCGTCTGGGTTTCATTTTAGTGTAGTCTACTGGTAAGTCCCAGCAGTCACTCTCATTCATTTGGTAACACTGGCTATTCATCACTGCCTGGCGCTGAGGTGACATTGGTTCCAGTGGAGTTAGAATGGTGCAGCAACCATCTCGTTGTCTCTGTTTGTTCATGCTAAGGTCCAGTGTTCCATTTTCATCAACGTCAATATCAGGATTCTGAAAGGAATGGATGAATATTGTGAAATTAGCTTCTCACTGTTTTGTTTTCTTTCTCCCTCTTATTTCTGTTAGGTGGATTATGAAATTCTGGTGACTTTTGTGCACTTGTCTAGAGCAGCAGCCCATCTTTAATGGTAAAAGGTAGGAGTAGAAAGGCATACAGTGACTGTAAAGAGCAGTTTTTATGTTATGTTTATATGACATTAGCTTTACTATTTGTATCAGTCTGATTTTATTTTTAGTTTTTCTGGCTGGATTTTTCTATTTTTTTTCTAAATATTGAGATAGAAATTTAAAGGAGAACCATAGGCTTCTTACATCCAGGGTGATTCACAAGGGGTAGGTGGGAGATACTCACAATCATTGATTTAAGCTCCAGCACTGCCCCTTATTTATGTACTCTGCTGATCTCTACTTATCTTGACTGGCGCCACAAACCTCGGCAGAGTACAGAAAGTAGGGGCAGCTGTGAAGCTTAAATCACAGAACACCCCTTGACATAACAACTTATAGTTCTCCTTTGAAAACCTTTTTTAATCTATTTTTACTTATTTATACAGAAACAAACCTTTGTCTGATATATTGATGTTAATTTGTTCATTGAAGTATCTTGCTATGGTCTCCTTGTGCAGATACCTTCACCCACTGTGCAGTTCTTATTCTAGTTCTATTAGTTAGTTCTATTAGTTCTTATTCTAGAACATTTTTAATAAGGTACAATGTTATTAGATCTCAGGGGTTAGGAGGTGGAAGGGGAAAAATCAAGAAGCTCCCAGATAAAAAAACAAAACAAAACTGTGATAGTCCATTTTGTGTATATATATATATATATATATATATATATATATATATATATTTCTCAAGAATGGTGAGTTACATTGTGACAGGCCTGTGTTCATTTAAAAGTGAATAAAGCCCTATAAAAGGCATGCTCTTTATGTTATTGTGCCCCTTTAACTAAGGCAATGCTTCATTTAAAGGAACAGTCTGAAAAAAAACAAACATTTATGCTAATTACCAACTTTTATCAAATACAATTTATTAACATTTTTTAAAAAAAAGTTTAAATTCTTACTTGTAAAGAAATGCTATACAACACTTCCGTGTTGCATACTCCATCTTCAGACACTGCAGGCGACTCTACGGCGTCCCAAATCAGGCAATCCCTCTCAGGAGCCCATTTCTCTCCAGCCGTACTCCTATTGAAGCCCCACATTGGCACTTCCTAGAAGTCACATGGAGAGCATGCACATGATCAATGAGTCCTCCCTGGATGACGTGCATGCTCTCCCAGGTGACTTCTAGGAAATGCAGATGCGTGGCTTCACTAGGAGCGCAGCTGGAGAGGAATGTACTCCTGAGAGGGACTTTTTTGAAAAAAATTGTTAATAGATCGTGTTTAATAAAAGTTGGTAATTAGCATAAATAAATGTATTTTTTTTGGCTGGACTGTTCCTTTAATACAACTAATTATAAACTAGGAATTTTATAAATTCAGTTACTTATGAATTACCTAATAATTTTTTACACTTTTTTCTTTAATCTTTTTTGGTTAAAAGGAAATGGAATCTATAGTGTGATCATTCTGTACATGCTCATTAGTGATTCTGGTGTCACAAAATGAGTCTCACTGAAGAAAAGACTTTCTTACCTTGTCTGTTACTCTGGAGGACTACTTGTTGGTCTGCTTATAGAGTAATAGAACCTATTCCTATGCTTCCTGGTTGTTGTAAATGTCACATGGGGCAGGGGTATAAGTTGTGAGTTTGCCCTCTTTATTTTCTGTTTTTTTGCACTTGTAATGGTTGTGCCCATGAATTTAAGCAGGTAATGTTTAAGTATAGCTTGTTTAAAGTATACTTAATCTATTCATTGTACATTATGAATCTGACTCTTGGCAGATATATATTCTAATTACAATATTAAATATTAGCATTTTGGTGTTCTTCATATGTAGTTAATGTGTACCAGTATATTTACTTTACCCTTTTGTAACCATTAACAAAAAATGCAGCAGACAAAAAGGCAATCATATTTTCAAATTTCTGATATGAAGCTGAGGACCTTGCACAGAAAAGTCAACCTCCTTTTTATCAAGTTTGTACATTGCATTTCTCTCTACTTTTGTACCAAAACGTTGCACTTAACTCCACTGGTTCATAATAGTAAATATGTAAACAAGTTATCACAAACTAACACAATTTGGCTTGAAAAAATCCAAAGCCCATGCCTTTTAAATTAAGTGCAGTGCATGCAGTCAAGACACACATATTATAGAAGACAATGCACCAATGTTCTGAAGTAGCTGAGATGATCTAACTCATTTTTGATGGGTATAAAATCTTGCTAATGAAAATTATTGCTGCCATCAGAAATCATGCTCTCCCCAGCTGCTTGACAAATGGGGTCCACCAACACTAACTCAGGTATACAGCAAGCTGCCTAATTATATTATTATTGTTATATTGATTTGTGCCGAGTAGCCCATCATTTGCACTGATAACTATTTAGAGTCCTTCATGTGACTGGCTGGATGAGCCTTCCTAGTTTACTGAGCTGAATTTGCGTGGGTTTCCTCCAGGCACTCCGGTTTCCTCCGGACGCTCAGGTTTCCTCCCACAATCCAAAAACATACATATGTGTGTGACTGAATAGGTAAACAAGATTGTAAGCTCCACAGGGCAGGGACTAAAGTGAATGACAAACCTCTGTAAAGTGCTGTGTAATATAGTAGCTCTATATAAAAAATGAACTAATACAAAAAAAAATAAAAAATTATGATAATAGGATCACAGCAACATTGAAACAATTCTGGAAAGTACATTACTCCTGTCTAATGTTTCCACAACAAATAACATACACTCTTTTATATGAACGCTTGGTTCTTTAGCAAGTACTTTATAACAATATGTGGATTTTGTATCCCAACATGTCAGTTTAATTTGTAATAGATCAAATAAGAAATGTCTCTGAATCTGTGTTTTACTAAAAATAATTTACTTTTTTTGTTAATCACTGATTTACCTGTGTAATCTTGGCAGAGAAGTGATAATACTAATTTCTTCCAGTCAGTTAGGACAGAATGTGAAAATTATTTTCAAAATGTGCACTAGCTAGATGTGTAGGAAAATGATCAGAGTCACTTTTCAATTTCCCTTCCAGTGTTATTAAGGTCCTAAGTTGACATAACTGGTCTAGCCAAGATTTCTATACATGTGTTATGTTATTTTAATACTTGTTCAGTAGATGGCAGTAGAGACAGGCATTTCTGTTTTAGGCAGATGTGTAGTGTGAGAGCTTTAAGTAGTAGGCATATAGTGTCCTGCAGATTCTTTTCAGCAGGGTTAAACTTAAGGCTTTCTTTTCATGTGGAAGCGTTGGACAGAGATGCTTCAGTTCTAAGACATCATACCATGCTGTAATGAACACATTGTTTTTACAGACTAGCCTTCCAGTTTTCCATCATTCCCCGCTCCAGTCTATTCTAAATTCTGCTGCTAGAATCATCTCCGTCTCTCCCTAGAAGTCTTGCTCCCAACTCCTGTCTGCTCCTTGGCTCCCAGTTAAAAACTTATTAGCTATAATGTTCTACTTTTGACATTCAAAGCACTTCACTCCTTGCCCCTCCCTGCATATCTTACCTTGTTTGCTCATATACGCCTAGCCATCAACTACGCTCTTCACAAGGCAACCTTCTTCATGAAACCCTCACCGAGACTGTCCATTCTCGTCTTAAACCTTTCTCTCCTGCTGCCCCTTATGTTTGGAATTTTCTACCCCTCTACCTCTGCAAAGAGCAATCCATCAATATCTTCAAATCTAAACTGAAATCTTACCTCTTGTAGCTCTAGCACTGGTTTTCATGTCCATTTTGTAACTTTAAGCAACTATTTATTTAATTTTGTATTTATTTTCTTATTTAATTGGCACTTATAGGCTAATGAACTGACACTTTATGCTACTGCACTTGTTGCCCTCCTATCTGTTTATGTAAGTCTTCCTCCTATTTAGACTGTAACCTCTATGGGGCAAGAACCTCCGTCCTCTTGTTTCAATCATTGCCTGACAAGGGCAAAATTTATAAAACTCGAAAAAGCCTTTTCGGCTTTTTCGAGTTTAATTGGGAGTATAATTGGGAGAAAAGCCGTTTGTAATTTTCGGAAATTAATAACTCGGGAGAATGATTTGAAGCTTCTCCCGGTAAGTATCGCGAGATTTGACTCGTGCGATACTTGCCGTGAGAAACTTTTAAAATTAACTATATCCATGGAAAGGTAGCCATACAATATAGCTACTGTACCTTTCCATGGATATATTTAATTTAAAAAGTTTGTCACGGCAAGTATCGCATGAGTCAAATCTCGCGATACTTACCGGGAGAAGCTTCAAATCATTCTCCCAAGTTATTAATTTCCGAAAATTGCAAACGGCTTTTCCGAATTTTTAGAGTGATGCATTTTCTTGAGTATATGTTTGTAATTAACTTCACTTGTTCTTTAATAAGCACTTTTCCATTGTCTGTATTATAACTGGATTTTTTTGGGGATTGTACAGGGCTGTGTAACCTAGTGGCGCTATATAAATAAAAATATACATACATATACATACAGAGTTAAATATAGACCCATGTCTAGTAAATGAGGAGTTGAAGTGTAGTAAAATGTATGTATAGTATGGTGTAATATGTGGAAGGGAAGTTTGAATGGGTAGCCTATAGCTGTAACAGAAACATAACGTGCCAGTACATTTGATGTTGGGACTTGTGAACATCCCAGCACCCCATTTTTGGAAATAGAAAATAAAGAATTAACAAATAATCAAGCCCTTAGTAATCAGTGAAGGGAAGCATCATATATATCTGCTTTAGATCCAAAATAAATATATAAATATTGTTCTTAATGGAATTCTTGAGTAAGTAGTGCTGGGATCTATGGACTTTAGAACAATACTATTCTCTCCATCCCTACCTATAAAAAGTATTTTGTTTCTCTGCTGTCATTTTTCTGTATTTTCTGTTCTCAAACATTAATTACCGATTTAAATGAAAAGATAATTGCAATAAATAGATAAAAAAGAAAAATGTCAAATGTCTCTAAAGATGCCTCTTGTTATGTTTTTAGCAATTCACAAATGCATCACACACATGCACGCACACACACACACACACACACACACACACACACACACACACACACACAGAGCACTGCTGTGAATGTATCTGGTTCCAATAGTGCATGCATTCACACTAAGCTAACAGGAAGGAGATATGGGTGAGGAAATTCACACTGCAGTAAAATTAACTTAATGAACAACTGCAAGAAAAAATGGCCGATCTACACCATGAATTCATCTACAGCTCGACTAACATGATGTTATACCTTGGTTTCCATGACTATTATAATTAGAATGTTATATTACAATAAAAAATTTGTTTGGGGTTCAAGTGACATGTTGCAGTCGTGTTCCAAATATAATATAGTTGCAAATAATCGCTGAAAATAAGAATCGAATTACCCTTGTGGCTAGTGTTTTATTATATATATAAAACATTCAGGAGTCTCTTGATTTTATTGCTTAAAAAGAAACTAAACTCCTTGGCCATCAAAGGTTTATAATTCAGGGATATAATCACTTTTCTACAATACAAAAAGTAAGTATATATTCCTCATGTAAGCTGTATTAGAAAGGATTCCTGTTAATGCTTGTAAGCCCTTGCAAGAGACTGTTTTCTTGTGTCTGATTGGACTTTGCATTCTGTTTGTTCAAACAGCTGCAGGTGCACTGAACATTCTAACCAGCAGAATTGATCATAAACTCTTATATTAAAGGGGTTATTTATCAACAGGGGCAATCATTTACTGAGGTCTAGTAACCCATGGCAACCAATTATAATTCGTCTTTCAGAATTCTAGTTTCCCTATATCAGTGACTTCTAAGGACTGACCTTGCTTGGCACATTTTCAACCAAAAATTACTATTTTACTCCGGTTGCGAGGTCCAGAGGATTTAGTAAAAAAAAAAAAAATTTCAATCTTGATTAAAATAAAGACACTATCTATACAAATTTCATTCTGACTGACTATGAATGAGTATTAATATTGGTAAGTAATCTAAACACACTGAATGGGAAGTAAAATATGCCTTTAGAGAGAGACACATACAGCAGGCATGGTTTCAGCACCTGGCGCATGCAGTGGTACACAGAGTTGTAGAGATCAAGTCTGCTCTATCTGTAAGTAATATAAGGTTTTCCACAGTGTGTCTATAACTCTTGTATCGCACAACGGTGTTAGCTGAGGCTTTGGTCGGATTGATTTACAATTAGAACACAGTCAAACCCCACTGTGCAAACTGTATTGTGAGGCACTGTTAAAAGTACCTAAGTTGCAAGTCTCCCTGCATTTAATAGAAGTACCTGGGATGCAAGTCTCCCTGCATTTAATAGAAGTACCTGGGATGCAAGTCTCCCTGCATTTAATGGAAGTACCTGGGATGCAAGTCTCCCTGCATTTAATAGAAGTACCTGGGATGCAAGTCTCCCTGCATTTAATAGAAGTACCTGTGATGCAAGTCTCCCTGTATTTAATAGAATTACCTGGGATGCAAGTCTCCCTGCATTTAATAGAAGTACCTGGGATGCAAGTCTCCCTGTATTTAATAGAAGTACCTGGGATGCAAGTCTACTTGCTTTTGATAAAAGAAGTCAATGGGATGCATGTCTTACTGTGCATAAAAGAAGCAACTGGGATGCAAGTCTTCATGCATTCATTAGGATTAACTGGGATGCAGGTCTCCATGCATTTAATAGAAGTAACTTGAATACAAGTCTCAGTGCATTTAATCAGTGTAACAGAGGTAGAAAACATAATTTTGTCATTTGGCACAACTCATTTGGATATCACCATGTGTTGTCAGGAATTTCTCCCTAGGATTTCAGTTGTGTTAGTATGATGCAGAGATGATGGTGAAAACACATCAGGGGTATTTATCAAAGTCGAATAACAATTTGACAGGTATATCAATGTCGAATTTCCACTAAATAGAGAAAAATATCAATATTGCTGTTTACTGGGTTTTTTTTAAAGCCTCTTGCAACAAATGTTGTCACCAAAACACATTCGCCAGACCAAGGGAGGTGAAAACCTATTGTTCTGTACAGGAGATAGTCGCACAATTTTACATAATGAAAAAAAAACTCGCCAATAGTGAAAACAGTGACAATTGAAAAAGTGCTTCATTGAAAGCAATGTAAAAAGCGATGGATTTAACGCGCCAACCATTTCGATATTGCACTTTTTTTCAGTCGCTACGTTATAAACTGGTTGCGATTGAAAAAATTTGCAACTCAAAAAAGTCTTTGAAAATGTGTTGGAAAACTTTGACTAAAATCGACGGTGAATAAGGTCAAAAAGACTATGATAAATATCCCCCGAAGGTGTTAACATAATATGACAATGACGGTTATTCAGTATTTTACAGCGTGTGCGGTATACAAATAAACATATACATGCCCGTACCTAGTAAAATAGTAAATAAACCACTACTAACAAAATTAAAAATACTTACTAACAAATCTAGGGAAAAAAAAACCATGAGATTGTTACAAATCTATAGTAAAATACAACCACAAGCAAGATGGCTGCTTTATCTGTTTTAAAAAAAAAAATCACCTTTTTTGTACCCCATAGTAATGTACAAGCATGTGCTAAGATATATAAATAAAACTGGATGTATTGTTTTACCCTGGAGCAGGGATCTTGAGGTTTAGTGGAAAGGTTCTGAGGCATCTCTCGGCATCGCGTGGACAGATTCAAAATGGCTGTGGCCGCCATGTGCGCTGCTTCCATGTCGTGGGTATAGTCAAAGCTGCTCTTGCTACATGTGCTGCTAGCACTGCTTCCCCCGCCACAGCTCATATTGCTACTGCTGCTACTGGGAGCATAGCTGCTTGTCGTACTGCTTGAAGGACTTGAATTCTTACAGTATCGTTTTGCTGGAAAAGGGAAACATTTCTATTAGTTGAGAGAAAATACATTCATTGTCAGTCATTGTCCTTGAGAACCTTATGATGCCGGCTGCCATTTTGTTGCAAAACTGAAAGAAATTTCATGTTTGAATACAAGAACTAAGTTTCCTGTAGAGTTAAGTTGAATAAAAAGAAATAAAAGCCCTTTTTGTCAAATATAAACTTACAATAAGCCAAAACTATTCAAATACAGAATAGATTTTCTTTTTTTTTGTTAAGGTTCGCTGTTTTGGTGGCATACTGTAATTTCAGTTCAGTGTTGCGTTTTATTCCCTCAATTCTATATACATTATTATATTGTAATGTGTAAATTACCGACAGGAAAGGGATCCAATTTTCACTGCTGAAAGCGGTGAGACGTTGTTTGTGCTGCTTTAATTAATTAATCATTTTATTCTTTTTTTTTTTCCAGTCTTCTAATAAACTGAGGGGCTTATTGACTAAAGTGAGAATTTGACTGTGGAAGTAAATTCTCAACACTTTGGGTGACTACTCCCTGATTCACTACTCCTTATCCACTAAACAGCGGATTCCCATTGCAAATCCACGACCGTGTCAGAATTCCCATAGTAAAGTTGCTAGCTTGTAAGTAGCAGTCTATTGTGTAGTATGCAACTGTCGTTAGCTAGCAAATTCGCCACATCACAGAGTTTGTTGAATACCTGAATATGGGGAAGTGACAAATTCACACCTTTACAAGTCAAATTGGACTTTAGACAATAACCCCCTAAGGCTGTAAGGGCAAGGCTACACCTGATGTTTTACTGCAGATAACATAGTCACAGAACATGTCCCGTTATATTTTGTGAGCCGCTACTTGTGACTGCTTTGTAAGTTTTTGTGAAACAAGCCACAAAGCAGCTGCAAAGAAGTGGACTATGCATAAAACCATGTGTTTTGCTGCATTTATTGCAGCGTTTAGGTGCAGTTTTACCCACGTAAATTATATTATTACATATTTATTAAAGTCAGAAAACTTTTTCCCTGCATGTGCGATATTGGCGATATCGAACTTTACTATGCACGTTCCAACTTTTTTTTTTTTTTTTTACTTTGGCCAGGTTGAGGGTGGCGAAAAAATCCATTATTCCCTGTGGAGATGGGTCTGTAGAATTTTTCTAAGTCCATGGCGAAATAATTGGCAGTATCGGTATCAACGGGTCCCACTGTTATTAATGTTAATTTTAGCGGTATTACTACATCAATATTTACTGTTTCTGATATTTTTTTCCATATTTCATAAATGAGGGTTAAAGGATGATGCACCGATAAAAAAAAGTGAAAAAAGTGTGAAAATGGGTGAAAAATGGGGATACGGTTTTCTGACTTTACTAAATATGCCCCACCAGGTGTAGCCTTAGGCTGCTGGTCTTTCCACTCATATATATATATATATATATATACTGGTATATACTGGTATATACAATAGAAAATGCTAAAATTTTGCTCAGACTGATTTCTTAATGGTCTATAGAGGCTTCCCAGTAAAAAGGGCTACCATAAAGGGCAATGCCATTCTCACTGAGACGCCGATCATGGTTGAGAAATACTCTATCTACAGTACATTGTGTGGATATGTGTGTTCTGTACTAGTCTGGGAGTACTTGTTTGTACACTAGCAACTATGTTTAAATAAATCTTGATTGATGTAGAGGTCTCTGGTGTCCATCCTGTTTTGCATGGGTGAAGGACTACCTGAACAAGGGTCGGTTGTAACCCATATTCTGCCTACTATATTGGGTTATAATCAAGAATATGTTTGGGATCAACTGAATATAGAATCAACTGAAAACTCAATATGTATTACATTACATGCTGAACGAAATCCAGATCCTGTTTTACCAAAGTTGTCTTTCATGAATGATACAGTGAAAATACTTTAAATAATTATCATTGAGTTAATGGCAAGAAATTATCTAAATGACCATTGAATATTCTTTCCCTGACTGACGCATCAAAAGGTTTATCCAGTAAAGATTAGTACAGTTCTATTGTAGTAATCTGTTACTCATTTCAGTAAAGCAATATACTGCATGAGTTATTTCTCTTATAAATTGCCTCCTACAAAATACTTATTTGAAGTATATTTATACAGGAATATCGGGTTCCCCCTTGTTCTTCAAGCTACAAACAGTGAAGAAACAGATCCACTTTACTGTAAATTCATTTTCTTTGTGATGTTGTATAGTGCGTCTGTGTGTATTTGTTCTCTCTGTGGTGTTGTATAGTGCATCTGTGTGTATTAATTCTCTTTGTGATGTTGTATAGTGTGTCCGTGTGTATTCGTTCTCTCTGTGATATTGTATAGTGCATCTGTGTGTATTTGTTCCCTTTGTGATGTTGTATAGTGCGTTCATGTGTATTCTTCTCTTTTTAATGTTGTATAGTGTGTCTGTGTGTATTCGTTCTCTTTGTAATGTTGTATAGTGGGTCTGTGTGTATTCATTCTCTTTGTGATGTCATATAGTGCGTCCGTGTGTATTCATTCTCTTTGTGATGTTGTATAGTAAATCCATGTGTATTCATTCTCTTTGTGATGTCATATAGTGGGTCCATGTGTATTCGTTCTTTGTGATTTTGTATAGTGGGTCTGTGTGTATTCATTCTCTTTGTGATGTCGTATAGTGCGTCCGTGTGTATTCGTTCTCTTTGTGATGTTGTATAGTGCATCCGTGTGTATTTGCTCTCTTTGTGATGTTGTATAGTGGGTCCATGTGTATTTGTTCTTTGTGATGTTGTATTGTGGGTCTGTGTGTATTCATTCTCTTTGTGATGTTGTATAGTGCATCTGTAGCTTTTGACTGGTTTCACCAATGTGAATTGTGTTGCACAACTGATGCAGGTCTCTACTCAAGAATACATTTCCCAATTTTCACAGAAGAAGTCTATCTTTCTGGCCGCAGAACTCTTATTATGTTAGACCTGTTTCTTTGCTTGATAAATATTCTCTGTAAATAATTTTACAATCCATACCTGCTCCATATAATGCCCTATTAATAATATATAACACTAATACTATTGCTTACCATCATATCCTTTTGGAGATATATCCCTGGACTGCACTTTTGGAGCAATGGCCCTTTTGCCATAAGCATGGTTTTCATAATTATTGTATTCAAACGTCGTCTTAGAGTATTTCTCTAACTCCTTTGCCAAGTTAGAGCGAGGTGTGCTAGTTGAAACATTATTCCTGTAGCCATACTGGGGAATTTCTAATTGCTTCACAAAGCACATTGGCCTAGAAAATACAAAAATAGTACACATTTGTAACATTAAACATTATAATTAATGTAACATACATGTATGCATGATTCATTTAGTGAATGCCAGCTGCCATCACACTCACACACAAACAAATGAACACACACCCATATGCACATGCCTACATATAACCATATGTATACAATCATACATACACACATGGACAAACACATCTGCATACTCCCAAACCCACACACCCATGTGTGAACGTGTAAAACAAATGCATATAAAATATGTAGTTGACAATAAACTTAAATGTACCAACCAGTGCTAAGTGGCAGCTGCCAAAGCAAATAGAATCATGGGATGCATCAAAAGGGGTATAGATGCAC
>WMED01007264.1:0-17778 GCA_019650415.1 Pipa parva
CAGTTAGCACATTTATTTCTGCTTGTCACATTGTTTCACAAGAGTTAAAGGTGTTTTTCCCTTATTCCTACACACACACATCTGATTTTATGTAATTATTTTTGGTAAGGCACTATGTAGTGCTTTTTTGCACTTTTTCTGCTTCTAGGTAATAAAAATATACTTGTTTTACTCATTAAAAAACAAATATATTCCATTGAAACCTTCTTCAGTGTCTTCCATCTTGTACCTTCCACTATAACACATTTTGTGTAGGGCTCGCAATGCTCATTAACATTTATCCTGTAATTGTGATGAACCTGATCACAATGCAATCGGTATTGGCAACAAGTTGTAGTGCCTAGTCAGTTCATTCATATGCCAGTATCATCCACATTTGTCTAATCTCAATTCAGATGTTGAAAACCGTTACAGGATACTGTACCCTTAATGTGATGCAGCAGTTGCTGCATATTGCATTTAAGTACTATGCATTTACAAAGAACTGCATATTCATCTTCATGTGAAATGTAGAATAGTACAAACGTTTGTAGATACCAATAACCCCTGGTTTGAAGACAGGGCATGCAAATGGAGGTGTCCACTTCAACATAGCATTAACCACATAAACAAGCTCTTTCCAAACTCTCTAAATGAGGTAGCCTAAAATTCCATCACCCCCCTCCCCCTCATCCACTCCAAAATTCCATCACCCATGCTAGCGCATGGTGACAGGCCTGGCAAACTATACCAGTCAAAAACATGCAATGAAATTGACAATTGAAATAAACTACAATAGTCAAACAGTTTGGAACATTTGGGGGATTATTCACTAAAGTCTGAACTGATGTATAGGTGCGAATTCACCAGATAAAGACAGTCACAATAGACTGCTACTGTCATAGTTGTGTCATTAGAATGAGAATATTGTTATAGTCACGACTTTATTATGGGAAAATTGTCGCGATCTTAACATTAAAAAATTGTTGCAACTTTGCAATGGGGAAATTGTTGCGGATTTGCTATGGGAATAGGCTGTTTGCAAATTCAACAATCGAATTCACACCTTAGTAAATAACTCCCTTGCTTTTATGCATTGTGATAAGTATAAGGTATCAGCATATAAGAAATACAAGTTGAATACTAAGAGCCAGTATTATTGTGTGTGGGGGGGGGGGGGTTGCGGAAAACAGACAAATGCTGTTTAGCCTCTCTGTTGACAAACATACTAGCATACAAGGACCCAATTTAAGTATATCCAGAACCCTCCTCTGTCTAAAACTGTCCCTTTCTACACAGTGCATTGACAGTTAAGAATAAAGGCTGCTTAGACACATTTCTGTATAATTTGTAAGAGCAATCCACATTTACTCTAGGTCACGGCTCTGAATTTCATTTGGCTTAGTGCTAAGATAGAGGCCTTGAATTCTGAACGTGTCAGTTATGCTCAACATTAAGCTTCATTCTAAAGATCACAGAGGTATGACAATAGACCAGCATGAAATGCAGATTATAGTCTCTGAGCTTCAGAGTCCCTATCTAGCTTTTCCATACACTAGGGTCTAGCTGTAATGCATGCTTGGAGAACCATAGCTTTCAATAAAGGATAAATGTGGTTACTGGAATTGGGATAGCTACATTGTTACCCTAGAAAATAACCATGACCTTTCTGGGTCTGCTGCTCCATAAAAATATTCAATTTAAAAGACGTTCCATTGATGCAGTAGAGCAGACAGTCTATGATTCCAGAATCAGATTTCCTATTAGTAGTATGCTGAATAGTTAGTCCTCTGTCACGGCTAACAGTGGTTATGCCATATGGTATTGTAAAGGATTCCATATACCGTAATTATAATACAAACAAATGCATATACTAAATATTCTGTGATATTGTGTATATACACTTTCATTTCTGAAAATGCTGTTTACAGGCTTCACTTGTTACTAAAATGTAAATGTACAGTTTGTTCATAAACACCTTCATTTAATGCATAGTTTTGGGTAATCTGACATGTAGGCTGCCGGACACATTAAAGGACCAGTAGCACCATTAAAGAAAAAATATTCCAATTTGGTCTGGAATTTTTCTTACTTTTGTTTTAACTCATTCCTGATTGCAGTAATCTTTTATCTGTTAAACAAATAAAGAGTAAACAAAGCCCCACCCATCTGTTGTTTTCTTCGTCTATCACATATTCATAAAGTGCCCCACAAATCCTAGTTTATAAAGGATGGCTACAACCACAGTGAGAAGAACAACATAAAACAATAAAAAGTCAGGAATTCAGAAGTCAAAATGATATTTTGTAAAGTACTTCATAAGATAATTGTCATGCCAATCCCAATGGCAATTTTCCTTTTCTGGTGTTAGTGGACCTTTAACTACTGTTCGGTACTCCTTGTGACGCTTGTATTTCTGGCATGTGAATAATTCTCCTACAAACTTCTGTATCCAGCAATAGCAGACAGCTGGTTGTCGCTGCAAATAAATTGCGGCTAATGCAAGTCATTTCCACCTGCTAATACTTTTAAATAGATTCAGACAGCAAACATTCATTAACAATAATGTGAGAGCAGCTAATATTTAATATTCAAAAAAATCATTTAAAAACTTGGATACGTGTGTTGACAATTCACAGCACAACATAATTCGCCCACCCACCCTTTATCAAGTATGTAAGTATATTTTTATCTAGAAAGTCCTGCGAGGTTATCCAAAGTCCACTAGTTCAGATGTCCATATAGGTTTACAATGCTTTCATAGAGCTCATGGTACCTATTCTCTTAAAGTCAATAACAGTTAGATCTCACATTTTATCACATAAAATTTGTGATTTTTCTTTATCTGTCAGTTCACTGTTAGTCTCACATGTTTTAGTTTGATGAGTTATTAAAGTAAATATTTTTAATGTTTGATAAAGTGATTTACAGGTCTAAAAGAATATCCCCAACTATATCTATACTACCAAAACACCTATACAGTGGTACCTCGAGATACAAGCTGCTCGACATACGAATTTCTTGAGATGCGAGCTGCGACTCGGACCGTTTTCCTGTTTGGGATACGAGCTGAAATTTGAGATATGAGCTGATGGGGCCAAAATGGATTCATTCCATTTCTGTTATTTTAAATGGGGATAATTGGTTTGAAATACTAGCTGTCTTGAGTTACGAGCTCAGTCACGGAATTAATTAAATTCGTATCTCAAGGTACCACTGTACTACTGTTATGCAATCTGACTGTATCCTGCAAAGTTTGTAAAAAATATTAGTGGAAAAAATGGCAAATAGCAAAGTCACTGATTAAATTAATTACAACCTAATTCTATAAGCTTAATGAACAGCACCAAAATAGTGGAAACAGCAAGTAACCAGCATACAATCATTTCAAGAGTCAAACCAGCAATAAAATAATGAATTGATTTAAATTTTTAACCTCTGCTCATTAACTGTTGATGTTTTGGGCTCAACGAAGCTATTATTTTGGTTACCTTAGTATTATAGTAAGAAAGATGAGTACTGTAGTATTATATAATACTTGATATGGACTAATAGTTAATTGTATAATGTGTGTGGCTGAACACAATATCCAAAACATAGAAATAAGGGTATTGAAAGGACGTTTTATTAACACACAAGAAAGAAAAAACATTTGAACTTAAAATGATCACATTTTTGACTCAAAGAACTGTGGACTGAATAATGACATTGGTTTTCTTAGACATTATCAGTAAGAACAAAGTTGTATCTTTCTAATAGTTTTTCTTCCTCGCCAATCCATCCCCCAGTACCACCTTCTCACTAGACTGTCCATCTACCCCTCTGTCCTCTATCAACTGTTATTTACGACTTTCACAGCCCACCCTTCTAGCTGTTTATTTTGTCTTTTATTGCCACACATACTGTTTATCCATTACAAACTATGTATCCTTTAGTACTTGCTATGACCTGAAGAAGAGAGAATATCTCTCAAAAGCTTGTCTTATACAATTAACTGTTAGTCCATATAAAGTATCATATAATACTACAGTACACATCTTTCTTACTATTAAACTGGACTAATATGGCATAAACCATTTTTGTGCTTAGTATTATAAGGCTCTGTCCTTCATTTGAATTAGGATATTGTTCATTTAAGAACTTTCAACTGACTCACCATGGGTGTGGTTCCACATTATACTGTATAAGGTGAATGAACTCACAGGTGTTTATACTTGGTAAAGAGAAGCTACCTAAAACATGTCTTGCCGTGTGTTGCCAAACAATGTATTCACAAATTTTTTTTTCTGTTGTACAATAATTGTTAACTTCATTCAGTCTCACTCCTCATTTATCACATTTGTTAATGCGTGTCAGTACCCAGCGAGGGTAGTGAAGAGTCTGGGATCATTAACGAAGTCTGTGAGGTGAGACCAGTATATTAGTGAAGCAATCAGTAGTCACAGGTTACCTGACCTCATACATGTCGTGGCGCAACTGAACAACAAGAAACTGAGGATATTATAAATTATTATTGCAACTGATAGGGTACTATGAGGCAAGCTGACTGATCTCCTGAGCAAGACATTTCAAAGTATGATTTCCAAATCTCAGTTTGTTTGCATTCTGGACACTGTTATTTCATGAACCAATATTGTCTGATTTATGGCAGTATTCACTGAATACCTGAGTGTGTTCATTTCCTGTTCCTATTCTCCAGATTTCTTTACTACAGCTGTCTTCTACCTGACCCTGACTTTACTTTAGTGCTCCTCTTCCCTAACCTCTGGCCTGTCTTCCTTCTTATGCAGGTCTGACCCAGAGCTTATTTCTTGTTCTCTGCATTTTTTTTTTCTGATCCTCAGTTCCCTGATCCAGTGTAACTGATCAGCTAATGGGCAGCAGTTAATTTAACGAACCAGTCAGTAAGTGCCATAGTACATACATTTGCATGTTGTACATTAGCTCTGTTTTTCTGAATGCCATCTGGAGGCTGTATTCATCATGTACATACAAGATGGTGTTTATGTGTGCCAAGAGATGATCTCATCCATACATTGAGAAAAGAGATGGGAGGATAGAAAATGTAGAATGTATGTGAAGAAAACAAGCAGAAAGGAAATGCTGTGATTAAATTGCTAAGTGTGATGTTTAATTGCCGTTCATTTTTTTTTTTTGCACATTTAATTTAAACACTGCCTTCTCGTTGCTTTTCTTAATGAGTCATACTAGATACAATGTGATTAATTCATGAGGGTATCACGTTACTAGACATTAACCAGCCTATAGGGGGGGATCTCGGGAGCTAATACTCCTTATGTGAATAAGCAGGTGTTGCTCAGTCTCCAGGGAAACGGGAACAAATCATTTTACAGGACATGCTCACCTACTAGACAAAAAGCCCTTAGATTTTACAAGGTACCTGCTCTATAAAAATATTTTACCATTCATTTTTTCATTATTTACTTCAGTGTTTTTCGAAGTTTTCTTTCTGGCGGAACCCCTACAGAAGCGGAAATAGTGTAATTGCATAGTGCGCATGCATACGTGGTATCACTGACATTGTAGTCACTACATACTGCGTGCAGGTACGCAGGTTAGCCGGGATACAGTCCCGATCGCTGACGATGGTGTTGTCTGACAGTGATCGGGACCGTACCCTGGCTAACCTGCGTACCTGCACGCAGTATGTAGTGACTACAATGTCCGTGTCGCGGAACCCCTGGCTTGTCCTTGCGGAACCCTGGATGAAAATCACTGATTTTCTTTAAGGACCAATAAAACCAGAAAGAACATATTTGGATTTTCACAGCAATTATTTTCACACCTTTCTTGTTGACATTTTATCTTTTAAGTTAAATTATTGATTTGCTTTGCCTTGGTTTTTTTTTTTTTTTCTCTTTGATCTTTATAGGCACCTTTTATCTGAGAAGTAAACAAACCTTCACTTTGTCTGATTGTTTTCTATTTAACTTTAGATAATATATATATATATATATATATATATATATATATATATATATATATATATATATATATAATATGTAAAATATAGCTGCAATCAGTAAAGAGAAAAAGAACAAAAAGCAAGTAAAATCAGTATAATATTTTTATAGTTGTTGCATTGGAAGATGTAAGGATACCCCAATTTCTGTGGCAGTGTCAGGCCAGAGTGCTGGAGCCCGCCAGGAAACAAGAGATCAGGGGTCCACTAAGGAAAATATTTTTTTTGTGTATTTATTACCCTCTTCAGTCTCTATGTTTTAGTTGTGTCCTGCCTCTATTTTTTAGACCCCAACCTGCTTTGCACTTCCCTTTTAAGAATATGTCATGACGGTGTAGTATGAAACTCCAAGAAAGCCCGCTCAGGTATTGTCTCGCCAGGAGTTTTTCCTGTGTGCTGATGGGCAAGGCTGAGACTGGTTTGTGGCAACTCCAGTGCTGTGGCGCGAAATTTCAGGGTGACCATGGCACAGGTTAGGAAACATTATATCCATACTGTTCTTGGGGCTTGACTACATGGTTGCAGCCAAGCAGCCTATTTAAAGCAACTTTCTGCAACCAACAGTGCTTGGTTATAGTGTCCTGTAGACCTGGTGTTTAAACTTTTGACTATTTTCCTGTTACTGACTTGGCTTTTGACTGGTCCTGATTTGTACATTGTGATCTAGTTTGATTATGATTGCTGCAGCCTGTCTTCTGACCCCTGGCCTGACCGGACTTTTTCAAACTCTCTTGCTTCTTTCTACTGGGCACTCCTGTACTTACCTTTAGTATGTTTCCATCAAGTTGACCACAAGAGTTGCTGCTCCTTATTGACTTGTATTCTGCAAAAGAACTGCAATACAAATTACAACTTTCTTTTTCTGGTGTTACTGTTTATTTTAAAGGGCACATACACCATTGGCTTGCTATTTCCTTTTTTTAATATGCACATATTTATTTTTTTTAGTTACTTGTTAAATAAAGACCCAATACTCCCCTTGCAGGGAAGAAAAGAATCCCAGTCTCTAAACTAATTAAGTAAATAGTGTAACTTCTCTAAAGAAAAGCCTTCTGTTGTACTGGCTTCTAAGAGTGGGTCCTGCAAGATTCAGTGCTGAAAGGTTATTACAAACCCCTCTACCTTTTACCAGTCTTTCCTGCTGTTAAACACCCCTCTCCTTAGCAGGCTTTCTTTCTGCTTTTAAATCAGTAATCTGCAAAGACATTGCATCCTTCCTGAACTGAAAATAAACTCATTTAGAAATGAATTAAGAGGTGGGCAGAAACAGGAGATAGTGTCTTGACATGAAGGGGTTGTATTAACCTCTTCTGTGCCAAATTTAGCTGTCTGGAGACAAAAGGCTTCATTGACTAATGGGTGAATTCGCCTCGCTACAATTTGAGTCACATGCCCAAAATAGTCGCACATTCATTTCTCAGTACTGACTAGTCTTGTCAAACAATCTTACAGTGGCAATCACAGTAAGATGCATAGTGTGGCGTAGTCATTTGGATAGAAGTCAAAAATGTGAATTCGAAGCAGTTCACCTAGATATATTCTTACCTTTGGCAAAGTCCGCAGCTTCATCAATAGTAGAAGTACCTGTGCACGCACACACAATATGATACAAAAAGCTCTGTAAGTTCACAACTATTGTAGAGGCCCATATTGGTTGCAGAGTTTGCTCAATAAGCGAACATGGGGAAGTGGCGAATAGATGTGAATTCAGACCTCTACGCAGCTATTCAGACTTTAGTCAATGAGGCCCATAGAAATGCAAATGCGTTTCTGCAGGATAAATAGGGACTTGGGCAGTAGGGGACAGGAGGTAGAGGAAAGTAGATAGAAAAGGAAACATTTTTTTATATAGAAAAAGTAAATAAATAACGATAAAATTATATTATGAAAGTGTATATTTTTGCACTATAAACCAGGGGTGGCGAACCTTTATGGCATGGAGTGAAAAAAGGTATCATCACCCATGAGCGCATCCCCTGAAGTGTCGGCGCTGGTGAGTGACACCATCACACCAGCGCCGGGGGAGGAGCACACACGCGTCAGGATAGGAGAACTCCCCTTCTCGTGTGCGCTTCTTCAGTGCAGGCCATGGATCCAGCCTGAAAATTGTCAGATCGGGTCCGTGGCCTGTACTAAAGGCAGGCTTGGCGACGGCTCACGTGCCAACAGAGTGGGCTCTGTGTGCCATAGGTTCGCCATCCCTGCTATAGACTTATTCATTAAAGTGAAAATGTTAAGTTGAAGTGAATTCTTGTTACTACACTCTGCTATGCTCCAATAGTAAAAGAAGGGAACAGAATCAAACATGGCTTATTGCGTAGTGAGTCAGTGGGAGTCATACCATCAGCCCCCTAATTCGCCACTTCAGTCTGGGGAGGGTCTTAAATAGTCAGAAAAGGCTGGAAAAACAGATAATTAATCCAAACATGTGAAGCTCATTGTTCTTTGTGCCTGAACTACTTCTTAATACTTTAGGGGAATCAAACAGAATTCTGGTGGTTTGAGGGGTTGAATAATAATTGACCCACACTTTTATGTTTAAAATTTATTAAAATTTAACTGAGCAACATAACTTTTTGGTTTGTAAGATTTATGCATCTGTTAATAAATCCTGCTCTTGTTTGAAGTTTGAAGGCTCTAACTTATTTGCATCTTATCAAACCTGCTAAATCTGCAGGGGGCTG
Source organism: Pipa parva (assembly GCA_019650415.1). Classification (NCBI taxonomy): domain Eukaryota; kingdom Metazoa; phylum Chordata; class Amphibia; order Anura; family Pipidae; genus Pipa; species Pipa parva. Next base: position 8,647 of record WMED01007264.1, read on the forward strand.
AATACTACTTGTAGGCACTGTAGATACAGATAGATACATACATAGATACATACATACATAGATACATACATACATACATAGAGATAGATAGATAGATAGATAGATAGATAGATAGATAGATAGATAGATAGATAGATAGAGAGTTGTTTGGTCAACAGACATACAAGACCATGGAAAGTTAAGAGACACACAATAAATGTAACTTAAAAAGCTCACATTTCTACTGATCACATTCAGGCTGATGGAACGCCAGGTGGTTCTTGCAACCTCCAGCAGGTCTCTATAGACTTGCATTAAATGCGCTGCTGCGCTGAGTAGTGATGAAAAACACATTTGGAAGGATTTTTGTGCAGTGCTGCTCTACTAATGCATGTCTATGGGGACCTACAGAAGGTGGTTTTTCACCTCAGAAAATATCAGGCAGATCTCTATTGTGTGTCATTAGCACAACAGTCCTGTTACACGGAGAGACTGGGACTGATTTTAGCATGATAGAAGAACAGATACGATATAATAAAAAGCATCCTATTCCACTTTGAACATATTTAACTATATGAAACATACATGTGTTATGTGTCCAAAACACACAATTTACGCTTGTGTCAGTAATTACCGTAAACGAATTATGAAAAGATGTGGAAATTGCATGATGGCAGTATTAATTAAAATAAAATGTCACGTGAAACCATGTGAAACTATTTTAGCTTCTATTTTTTCCCACATAGTCAATCAAGAACCTTAACCATTGCTTCCTTAAAACTGAAAAAGGTTAGTCTCCCTTCCAGACACAGTTTGATGCACAGGCCTGTCTGTCATAAAATAACTGTACAAGTATTTCTAGCCTGATTCCAATAATGGAACTGGAAGTCTAATGAATTCATGGACACATACATAACATAAAATTATAAAGTGCAAATTTTCACATAGATCAATGAATTTGTGACAATTCGCCACTTCTCCAAACATCTATTTGGCTGTGAATGCAACCAAATTTTGGGTATTTATCATTCATTAAAGTGAAATTGCTGTGAGGTGACATTTCACTCAGAGGCCATAGAAAATATGGTGACAAAGTGCCAGCATTAGCTAGGAATGGTTAAGCATTAAAAGAGATGTAAAAATAATACTTGTAATTTAAGTGGCAATTCTCAGGAAACAATATCAAAATGCTACAAATATGGTATCATTTTCCTTTCTTATGATGTGCCTATTGCTAGTATGTTGTCAGTAATATAGAGAGAGTTTCAAAGTGCAAATTTAACAGTAGATGTGAATTTGTGTCACTTCATAATGCGACATTCTGACAGACGCAAATTCCCTACTCCTTATTCACTAAGCTGTGGATTCCTTTGCCAAAGAAGCAAATAGTGACAGAAACGATTTCATTCGTAGTGTGGTGTAGTCAGTAGAACAGTAACAGACGCATCGTGATGTAAATTCGACTACACTAGCCTTAGTGAAGTGAAATGACTTCATCTTTACAATGTCACTTTAACTGTATCAAGTTAATATTACATCCTTTTTATCTCACCATGTTCCTAGTTTGTCACTTGATTGCTATGTTTTCAGTCGCTTTAAACCACAATAGAGCTCTGCCATCAACCCCCTACTTTGCTACTTTGATCTGGCAAAGTTAAATGTTTGAATTCAGAGCAGTATGCCTTGCTGAATTCATCACTTTAACATACTCTGACACTTGGTAAATGGGCGAAAGTCATTTACACTCGCACATAGTGTAAAGTATAGAGCTCCATCAGTATGTGACTGCTGTGAGCTTCTGAATTGGTCACAAATTCACAACATCGCAGAATTTTTTGAAATAGCAAAGCTGGAAAAGTAGGTAATGGATGAAACTGATGCAACTCTTCAGACTTTTATGAATAAGTACCTAAGTGATATTAGGGGTCATTCATTAAATGGTGAATTGACATAGCATAGTGACTTTGCATCTGTTCCCGTCACTATGATCAGGAAGACACTTTCAGTTCTGTCACAATTCACTTCTTCTTATTCATGGAGCAGCAGACAGTGTCAGACACGGTCACATGCATTGTGCAGCATAGTCAATCACACAATAGTAGGCTGAGAAATCATGTGGAGTGAGGTGAATTCCTCCAGTGAAGGACAGTGACGTCAGTCTCATCATATCCCACTAACTGTATACAGTATAAGTGAATAATATTTCTTTTTAGCTGTCACCTTGTGCTTAGTTTATGTTTAGTAGTAAACTAATTTAGTCACAGTCACCATTGCTACTTTTGAAGGAATAGTCACTTTACGCAATGCTGGAGACCTGCCATTAACCCCTGAATTTGCCACTTTGATGTGGCGAAGGCAATTGTGTGAATTTGAAGCAGTACGCACTGCAGAATCCGCTCCTTCGACAGACTCCGTCACATGCTGAATAGCTGAATTACCTGTGCACACGAATGCAAATTGATGTTAAGAGCTCTGTAAGTCCACGACTTACAGAATTACAGTAAGCATCAGAATTGGTCGCAAATTTGTCACATCGCAGAGTTTGTTGCATAAGTGGGGTTGGAAAAGTCACAAAAGGACGCGAATACCAGCATTTATGCATCTGTTCGCACTTTAATGAATGACCCTCATTATCTCTATTATAACAGATTAAAGTGATAGTCTAAAAAAAAAAAGAGGACTAAGGACCTAATAACTTTGTATAAATATATCAGGGGTCAGTACAGAGATCTTTACCACATCCTATTTATGCCAAGGATATGTATAATTAGGGGGTATCATCTAGAGCAGTGGAGGCAAAGCTTTTCAGCACTGAGTGTCAAAAAGTTACATCACTCATCATTGCCTTCCTGCAAAGTGCAGGTGCCAGTGAGTGATGTCATCACACCTGCATCAAGAAAGAGCTCTGCCATGGATATCCTATCAGCGAGAGAGTGCTCCTTCAGTCCTTCAGTGTACGCCATGGATCCAACCTGAAGACTGCACTGAAGGAGCACTCACTCACTGGGGGATAGAGGATAGCAGTAGTGGCATGCCCACAGAGAGGGCTCTGCCTGCTATAGGTTTGCCACCACTGATGTTTCTGCACCAAAATAGAAGAGGGTTCTTTACTGTAAGAGTAATGAGGCTATGGAATTCTCCACCTGAGGAAGATGTCATGATTGATTCAATAAAAGAGTTCAAATGGGCCTGGATGCCTTTCTTAAGTGTAGAAATATTACAAGCAATGGGTAACAGATAACTAGAGAGGGGTTCTTAATCCAGGGAATTATTATGATTGCAATATTTGGAATAGGGAAGGATATTTTCCAAAAGATGAGTTTAATTGGCTCTTGCCTCATGGGTTTTTTGCCTTCCTCTGCATCAACATTGCCAGTATGTATGGATATTTTTATTTATAAAGCGCCACAAGGTTACGCTGCACTGTACAATACAACAATACAGTTATAATATGACACGGGAAAAGTGCACAACAAGGAACAAGTGAAGTAAATTACAAACATATAATCAAGAAGATACATCACTCTAAGTGCCAGGCCATGACTGAAACAAGAGGATGGAGGTTCCTGCCCCTTTGATCTGACAATATAAATAGGAAGAAGACTTACATAAACAGGAGGTTAACAAATACAGTAGCATAAAGGGTCAGTTTATTTGGCTATAGGTGCTGATTAAATTAGAAAATACATTTTATATATATATATGAAAATTTTTAATGCCAGCGATTTATTTCCCAGCAATTATATAATGCAGATTATTTATTTTTCTCTTGACACATTGTATTGCACTATATTGTGTGTATTGTATATGTGTATTGATTGTATTGACAAGTATTCAATTCAAACAGTTTTCTTAACTTGATAATTTGTAAACCATTAAATAGGACTAAGAGCACCTGATTCTTTGTTAATGAATTTCCTCAGATCTCTGTGTTGTTGACAGATTATTTTCTTGCCAGTGATGACAGAAATCAAGTGGAGAGAAAGGAGAGGGTTGACTCCCATCAGCAGTAATGTCTGTTTTTGCAAACAATGACAAGAGAATTGTAGTTGTTAAAAACAATTATCTGAATCTGAACAAAAGCTTCATAATACACCAGCCTTACCATAGTTGAAACCAAAAAAAGTATTTACTTTGTTGCTAATTGTTCTGCCAATTCTGGAAATGAAGACCACTTTGGAAGGCAAATTAATATAAATTAATATTACAATTCTATATATACATTTATATATATAATTTTCTAGCAATACAACTACACTGATTTCCGATCCCAACTATTCAAAAAAAACAATATTAATATTAATAATAATGATTTGTGTTCTTGGCAATTCTCAAACCACTTGGAACAGGGGTGACATTTTAAGCTCACCACCAAATGGCGTACCATAGGCTATAACTCAATCCAGCTTCTAGGTATGTAAACAGACAAGAGAGCAGGTCATAGTCTTGGAGGCACCCCTTATTATGTAGAACCCAGTAGCAATCCATAGTGCCCATTTCGATTAGTAGCCCTGTTTGTTTTGATTCTATGGAATGGAAGAAGCATTAAATATGAACCCAAGACATAAAGGGCAATAAAGACCTGGTTGCCGCATTTGCGAGTGTATGCCTGTATTATTTTTGAAAGACACCTAAGTTGGGCGACATTTAATAAAATTGTAAATTGCGATATCGATATTGCCGATATTGCGATATCGAACGATTTTTACCGATATAGCAATATCAAATTTCCCAGTGATATTATGGATTTTCCATAGAAATAAGCAGATTAAACATTTCATTCAAATTTGGATATCACGATATCAATAAATTTGAGGTATCAGCAATATCGACATCGCAATATCTGTAAAAATTGTTCGATATCGATATTTTTTATTTTATTAAATTTTGCCCCCAGAATCTTCCTACCCTCAAAGTGGCTATAAATGAAGAGCAGGAAGATTGAAGGATAGTTGGGTAAGTTTTTAGATTATTAAGTTGGGTAGCAAGATCTCAGGTGCCTTTAACAGCACAAAAGCAATAGCCTTCCAGTGACCATTGCTGTGAAATGGATTGGGATTTTCAAGCTATAAAAATGGAACCAAAAAAAAAATTCAATACTCAGAGAGATAAATTACTAATTGAATTAAGAACATATTTTCTATACTTTTTGTGTGAACAAAAATGCCTGTGCTCCATTGTACTGCTAAATATATCTTTATTACTAACTGGCCCCTGAGAAAAACAAATTTCCTTCAAATGAACATCCTTAAGAGCAAAGGAAAAGTCTGCAGGTTTTGCCATTATTAAATGCAATAGGACAGGGAAAGAGACTTGCAGACATTCCCTGTTTTAGTGTGTCACATTTGCATACATTTCCCAGCGGGCATTGTCTCCATATTTTTTCACATAGTCTACCTGTTTGAATTAAGAAAGAGATATTTCTAACTTTTTATTTACTCCTGGCAACTTGTCTTCCCATCTGTTCCTGTGCATAACAATAAGAGAAAATAGAAAAAAAATATTAGGTATCACAACATGCAAGCAAAAAAAAACATTTATTTATTTTTAAATTGTGTTACTGTAAGTATTAGACTGCAAAATAAGACACGGAGAAAAATATGGAGTCTTCTGCCCCCTCAACCTCCATAAAAAAAACTAACCTGGAGATCTCCCCCACATGATGTCCTGCACGCGGACATCAGCGAGCACTTTAAAGGGATTCCAGTCTCGGCGAGACCAAAAGAGTTGCCTCGCTGAGACTGGAATCCCTTTAAAGCGCTCGCTGATGTCCGCATGCAGGACATCAGCGGGTGCATATCAGTCAGTGCAATGTGAGGCGAGGACTCCGCACCTCACTTCGCACTATCGTGAATTCCCCCCAGATGTGCAGTAGTCAAGTTTTTGTGAATGGAGTCTGTTAGAAGAGGACGAGGGAAGAGAGAATGTATGAGGGGAGTCGGTGATTATTAAGCTTCCTATATTTTTTACATTCAGTTGGTTGAGTAATAAATCTCTGAGCAATGCACACCTGTTAGGGAATTATGTATAAACTGTTTGCACCTAAAAATGACCAATGTGAATGAATTTCGTTTATAAAAAAAAGGGCGTCAGCCTAATGTTCCTGATGTTCCAGCTTTTGAGAGGTTTGTCCTGCCTTTATCAGACATATATATTAATGAGTATTGAAATTGTTGGTGATACCTTTTTTTTATTGGACTAACAGTCAGTTTAGATAGATGAGCTTTCAATAGAAAACATGTCTTAAAGCCTTATTGGAACAGTAACGCCGAAAAATAAAAATTCCCGTTTGGATTGTGGGCACGGCAGTTATTCAAATACTGTATAGCAGCTGTACAAATCTGTTATCTTTGAAGTTAAGTTCATGAATTGTATTGCTCTCTGTCTGTCCTTATATTCACTGACAACAGCCATGTTGTTAAAGACCTCACCCAGCCCCATTGTTTAAGATAATACACATACAGGAAGTGTGACGTAAAGACCTGTTTTTAAAGCTAAATATCTTACTTTATAAACACAATTTAGAATTTATAGAGGCACAGATTGAAAGTACAGTAACTATAAATGCATTTTGTAGGCATTTTAATTTTTTTGGTGTTACTGTTTTATTTAATAGTATCTTGCTGTGAGATACATAACCTATCCAGAGCGAGTATGTACACTTACTGCTATTTTACAGCTGCAGCCTTTTGTTTGCTAATATTGGGCAGTGAGGTCTCCCTGACTGTTTGCTGATAGCAGAGATATTTGTGCTTCCATGAGCACATCCTTTGATCATATTTTCTCTCACATTCTTCCTTTATTTCTCTGATTTTATTGTTTTGATCATCAACAATATGCTGAGTTTTCTTATCAGATGATATACAATCCTATACTACAGATGCTATCTTTGTGTTAAGAACAAGTTATTTATAATGTGCTTTTATTTCCCATAGCTTTGCTATGCCCTTGTGAATCCGTTTCCTGCAGAAATTGTATTTTTTTTATGCTTTATATGGCTGTTTAATATTAAAGGACTCAGTTTGCCTTATTCACCACAGTCTGTTTATCAAGTTGTCTATGTGAAAAGAGGACATTTCTATGTAAAAAAAATACAATGACAAGATAAAACACCAGCTGTACAACGAGGATGCCTTTTACAGTGAGTAATTTAACCATAGTATCAAAGACATGATCAACTGCAGTATTACATGGGAAATGTACTGTACAAACACATCCGATTCCTAATATAGTAAAATGAATTGGGAGGAGTAGAAATGATAAATAGAAGAAGCTTGCATTTAGCTGGAAACTATGATTGGCTGTGCTTATAAAATGAAATAAATATATAATTAAATAATTTACTGATTTTATACTCAAGTATGTTATATTCTTGGTTAGCTCCTGCCAGCAATTTTATATATTATTACGTGTGATGGCCATCGTCAAACATGGGTTGACTGAGGAGTGTGTGAAAAGTAAGGCAGCTGCTGTCCACCGAAAAACATATACTGGGTTATTCACTTAAGTCCGAATTGTTGCGTATAGGTGCGAATTCGCCAGATAAAGACAGTCGCAAAAGGATGCTACTGTCGCAGTCGCGTCTTTATAATGAAAATATTGTCACAGTCATGACTTTATTATGGGAAAATTGACGCAAATTTTAGCATTCAAAAATTGTCACGACTTAACATTGGAGAAATTGTCACAGATTTGCTATGGGAATCTGCTGTTTGCGAATTTGACAGTCGAATTCGCACCTTCGTGAATAACCCCCATAATGAGATGTAGAGAAAGCGATCTAGAGAGTAGATTTCGGGACACCCTGCCTCTTTCCATTTATTGGCACTTGGATGTGAAACCCACTGCCTGCATTGCATCATATTGGTTTGAGATGGTGCATCATATTGGTTTGAGATGGTGCATCATATTGGTTTGAGATGGTGCATCATATTGGTTTGAGACGGTGCATCATATTGGTTTGAGATGGTATCACTTGCATTCTCCATTTATTACCTGCAGCATTCAGATGTTATCTCCTGTGTAAAGCCATTAAAAGGCTATGCTTCAGCATAACTAAGAAAAAAACACTCCCTACTGAATAGTCTGACTTTATTCAGATAGACTACCCCACTAATGCTGCTTGGGTGAAATTTATTAAGGTCAAAAAGGCCGGTTTTGACTTATTGACAGAAAAAATTGATTAAAAAAATCAAAAATTATCAAAAAATCGGAATCGATTTTTCAATATTGCAATATCTAAAATTCGATATTGTGATATCTAAAATTTTATATTGTAATATCAAAATTTCAATATCGCGATATTGAATTTTTCCATCGATATTATGGATTTTCCATAGAAATAAACAGATTGAAAAGTTTCGATCAAATTTTCAATATCACGATATCGGTAAAATTGATATTGCGATATTGGCAAAAATTGTTAGATACTGGTAAATTCAATATCGTGATATCAGTAAAATTTATACGATATTACGATATCGATATTTCTAATTTTATTAAATTTCAGTGTGATATTGTCCTACCCATAATACATTACTATCCAACCTTAAATTGCAAGTTTCCTTATATTTGGGTAAATTACTAAAGGGTGAATTCATCTCACTACATTTTGAGTCACTTCGCCAAAATAGACACAAATTCTCTTCTCAGTGTTGACTAAGTGGAGAATACACTTGTTGAACAAGCAGACATTGGCGATCACTGCCACATGTGTAGGGTGGTGTAGTCAGATGGATAGAAGTAGGATGAGAAGTCATGTGGAGTGAGGTGAATTCGACAAGTGAAGGACAGTGACATCAGTCTCACACTGCCCCACTAACTGTATACTGTGAATATTCTATCTATTTCTATGTCACCTTGTCCCTAGGTCATGTTGTCACTTAGTCGCAGTCACCATTGTCACTTTTGACTGAATAGTCACCTTACACAACACTGGAGCCCTGCCATCAGCCGCCCAATTCACCAGTCTGAAGTGGTGAAGACAAATATGTGAATTTGGTGCAATATACCTATTCACATTCGCACCTTCGCACCACACTTATTCAACAGTAGAAGTACATGTGCATGCACACACAAAATGATGCAAAGAGCTCCTGTTAGGATCCTGGCAGTGAAAGAGGTTAAATTTCAGATTCCCTCTAACCAATCGGA
>WMED01007265.1:0-17778 GCA_019650415.1 Pipa parva
GCAGATGGCGGGCATGCAGGTAGTTAGTAAAGCAGGTGCAGACAAGACGTTCCAGAAATTCAGAAGAGAGACAGGAGAGTAATCAGAAAGTTTTATGTAGCTTTTTTAAAGGATGGGTTTAAAAGAGAACTAAAAGCTTGTTTATATTAGGGGTGATTCTTAACGGGTAGGGGGTAAATATTTAGCAGTAGGTGTTTTGTGCTCCACCGCTGCCTCCTGCTCAGTATACTTTGTGAATTTCTTTTCTTCACATTGCTGCAATGTTCTTCACTTCCTGTTCCTGTAAAACTGCTACTGCGTTTGCTTATGAAAGCATATTTTTGGGAAAGCAAAACAATATTGAACGCTATTCAAAAAAAAACTCCAGCTCAACAAAGTCATCAATCATCTGGTTCAGGGGATGTTTCAAAGGCAAGAAGCAATCTGACACAAAGCAAACCAAACTTTGAAGCTCACAAGCACAAGGCATTTTAAATAACACCATCCATAAAAAGTATGGGGTTATTGCTAAAAGCCCAGCATTTTGGAGCAAAAAGTTGTGCAGGAGAGCTAAGGGTAATTGCAGAGGGTTAAATTAGTCAGAATGCATAACCAGGTTTGGTCAGAAAAAAGGGCATAGCTGCATCAGTAAATAAAAAATCAGAGAAAGTAATATTGGGAGTGACAGCTAATAAGTAGGAAAAGTAAATGTCTTTAATCCAAAAGCATTACAGCCTTAAATACGTAGAATTTAATAACAATATTTAATATCTTAGTTGTTTTGAGTAATATACTCTGAATATTGAACAAAAGGAGAACATTGGCTTTGGAATGGGCAGTATAGGGGCTCAGTGATTAGCACTACTGCCTTGCGGCGCTGGATTCTGGGTTCGATTCCACCCTGGACCTCATCTGCATGGAGTATGTATGTTCTTCCCACAACTACATGGGTTTCCTTTGGGCACTCCAGTTTCCTCCCACAATCCAAAAACATACATCTGTGTCTATGTAACTGAATAGGGAAACTAGATTGTAAGCTCCATGGGGCAAGGACTGAAGTGAATGACAAGCCACTGTCAAGCACTGCATAATATAATACCGCTATATAAATGATGAGACATGTTAAATTAAAAAAGTTACTTGTAAGATTAAGATATAGAATTATATTATATGTGATATATTTTATACAGACATCAAAATAGGTCATAAATATTCACAGTACTTTTTTTCCAAGAACCCTATATTTTCTTACCAAGAGAATATTTATAGCTTAATGAAAACCCATTTTGACAGCAAATACATGCTAATTACTGATATCTAAATTTCTTTTCATCAAGGAAAAGAACCTGGAAAGAAAATGCGCTTTAATATCTTTAGTTATGTTAATGTTAATACAAATGAATAGATCCACCAGCAGGAACACTTTAAAGCGCACCTCCGTATAACATAGGAGGTCAAAAAGCATTAGCCTCCCTTTCTCCTAGCAATTCTCTGTATCATAACAGTTCCCCCTATTAGAGTCTAGACCCAGAGAAATGATGTGAAAGAACTAACTGGCGGTTGTATAAAGCTCTAAGGCTGGGTGAGGTTATCAGAAGCACATGGGAAGAATGTATCAGGAACTACCAAGATGTGTATGTTACTGTAACCCCTGTAAGCCTTATTTTCAGTAAAGCAGTTGGAAGTTTTTTTTTTGTTTTTTTTTAAGTTAATATGCTCTGTGATCAGCTGGGCAGAATTAAAAAAAAAAATCACTAGATCAAGGGCATATCTCTCAACTACTATCACAACTAATATCTTAACATGAACAAAAATTAAATTAAAAATATGTGAAATGGGTGCAATAATAGAATGGTCACATAGAATGAATCATGCACATAGAATGAGAAAATTGTACATGGTGTTGGTGATGCATGATATGCCCTCCAGTTCCCATTAATTGCATCTCCCCAGGTCCGTAGCTTCATAGGAAACAATGAAACACTGGTGGTGTCGTGGTGATTTTGGTAATACTGATATTAGATTTGTGGGTGTTCCATTGCTAATGTGATCATTCTGCGTTGGCAGCTATGTACAGCCTAGGAGACTGCTTTTATTTGCTCTATGAACTCACATGAGAACTTTTTCCAACCCAGATTTCTTTATTACTCTGTACCAATTAAATGGTGTAATTTAGTAAACTAGTTCCACCATTGTATTCATATACTTCCCTCATGTTTGGTGAAAATGTAGTCTGCCTGATAATGGTTTTCCCCATTGAAGCAGACAGATAAAGGTAACCCTTGGTGCCCTGTGTCATCTGCACTTAGGAAAGCAGAGGTTGGAGCTGCCTGTTAAGAATTTAAGGGGGGAATTCACGATAGTGCGGATCCTTCGGTTCACTTCGCACTGACTGTTATGTGCTTTAAAGGGATTCCAGTCTCGGCGAGGCGACTCTTTTGGTCTCGCCGAGACTGGAATCGCTTTAAAGCGCTCGCTGATGTCCGTGTGTAGGACATCAGTGAGCGCATAACACCATGTGCGAAGTGAGGCGAAGGATCCGGACCTCACTTCGCACTATCGTGAATTCCCCCCTAAAAGAGAAATGTGGGACCCTTATTTAATTGGTCAGGACTATTTCAGACTGGTACAAGTTGCACTATTTGTTTACCATGTCATTTCAATGTAACATAATTTTGAGATCTATCATCTTTCTTTTGCCTATCTTGAAACAAGACAAAAATAGATATTGTTAGAGAAAGTAACCATTACAAAGTTGTATGCCAAGAAGCAGAAAATGAATAATGTGAGAGTTAAAACTTTTTTTAAAAAATATGGACAATAGTGGATCTAGAAAGAACAAAACTAACTGACTACTTGTTCATTAACATTAATTGGACTCCACATACAGCATGACAGGCAGCAGCTGGTAATAATTGATCAGGAGATTAATTCCTTGCTGACTCAATTAAAAGGCACTGTGAATGCCGAACGGTGGGAAGGCTTTAGAGCGTTGAAATCTTGTTCGGGTTTCATTTTTAAACAGATCTCTCAATTAAAAGACATGCAAAAAAAAAAAGTCACAAAAATAGGCTAAAACAAATTACTAAAATATTGGCAAAAATAAGATGCCAGGGGTCCCTTTAAAGTTGTCCTGTATACAGTTAAATTAAACTTGAACCCAACAACTGACGCAGACAGCAATGTTAAAATGAATTTTAAGCTTTGTGCACTGCCTGTATCAGATGATGCATCTGAACCTGCTTTATTTTAAAGCACCCAGTAACATGAAAATCTCTAAAATATTTTATAGGAGGAAGCCAGAGGTTGTCTGGTCAGTAGAAAGTTGTCACTGTGGACCATTTCATTAAATAGATTCAGGAAGATTTGATAGAGGCAGCCTCACATCTTCCTATTTTATGGCCTAGAATTCTGGAAGCCATTACAGTACCTTTTTAATACTGGTTTATCCCTAGTTTTGAGCCATAACTTTAAGTGAAATTCACTTTCCAGGTATCCTGTGCTTATATTATATTTCATAAAAAGACAGCCCTATAAAACTTGTCACATATAACATTGTTTGACTACTTGTTTAATATGAGAACTTATTTCCATATCATCCTATTGCCCGTCAGTCAGATGAAGTAGGAGAAGAAGCTTTAGTGCCTATATAAATTTACCTTTGTGTGAGTCTGGACCTCAGGGGCAGGTTTTGTGCAGGAGGAATAATATACTTTAGTCCCAGTGTATTGTATAATTGTATTTATAAAGCGCCACAAATTTATGCAGTGCTGTACTATTCAGCAATACAAATATAAGACAGACATGAGAAAAGTGCATTACTCATTACAAGTGAGAAACTTACAAGCGTGAAATCACTTTAAGTGCCAGGTTGTGATTGACATAAGAGAATGGAGGTCCCTGCCCCATAGAGCTTACAATCTAAGTGGAAGGAAAACTTCCATACACAAATAGAAGGGTACTAGTGCTATTATACCTTGTTAAGTAATTTTTATAAAGCATAAATTTCCCCCCTTGTAATTTTGTTTTATGAATGTTTACAGGCTATATATGTACAATTTGAGGCCTACACCTCGAATATTTAAGGGGGAAATATGATCCCATTAGATTAAACAAAACCTATGTTAATGAAAGCAACTATCTGTGGAAGTGTTGCACTATATTAGCCCCTTCCACATTCTTTCTACTTCCACCCCATGAAGGGTGAAGTCATTCCCCCAAAATGTTGTGCTCCTTGATGAAGACAATGTAATAAAACACTAACACTAACTACATTGAAGCCTGGATATCTCTTTATTTCTTTATGTAAGCATACACCCCTGGGTGTACCCGCTGACTGTCCCAGTACTGAAAAGAACCCTGTGAAAGCTCCACTTCCTCTTTCTCTTAGTGGTGAGTTTTAATACCAGGGAGGAGAACTCTGGTCAGTGTTTGCACAGATTACTATTTACCAAGGTGATGGAATATGCAGTCTTAAATCTGCATCCCAGGTAATGAGTTTGTCTTTGCAGTATCAGCCCTGAGAAGGTGCATCCTATTTCTGCTTGATGAATTTATGCTAAAGAAAGTTGCAATTGAAGAAAATTAAGAAAACTTCTTTCCGTAACAATAAATATTTATTGCAAATTAAATATATAATGCAAAGATACTGTAAATAGCAGGATTTTTCATGTCTTTTTGCCAAAAACAAGATCTCCCCCCACCCATGATTCATTTTATTTTATTTTATATATATATATATATATATATATATATTTAGATTATAATTTTATATTGAGTTTTATGGCAATAAATGCTTTGCACACAGCTTCAAAAAATATGCAGGCACTAGATATTGTAATGATTTTGTTGCTGACTTATTGAGGAGGTTAATTCAGGTAACTAAAAGGCTATAAATAATACAATGGTAAATAGGGCATTAGCTTTGATTTTACCTTGAGATGTGCTTCCTGATATTACAGGCTGCCACAAATTACTACCTAAACGAAGGGGTAATGGAATAATGTTCTGAATGTGTGATTTTCCCGTATTAGTCACTTTTTTGGCTTTCTCTATTCATTTCTGCAACTGTTACTTTCTGCATGAGAATCTGAATATCCCAGTAATCCCACAAGGGAAGGTTCACCCCAGTTGTATGCATTGTTAGACTAGGTAGTATGGGAACAGATTGTACAGGAATAGATCCAAACAAGGGCATATATAGTAGTCCTAAATGGACTTGGTAGTTGACAGTAGATGCAAGAGATATGTAATGAGTGATGCTCACCGCTCGTCATTACTGCTGGCTGAATGCAGGCAGGCACTGCAGAGACTCAGCTCTCCCCAGAGCTTCCGTCATGAATGATGTCAGCAGTGGCAAATTCAAAAGGCTGAGCACTGCCTTCAACAGTGCTCGATCATTAACTAATTAAGACCTATAGAGGAAGGAAGGATCCTGTTTGTGTACCTGTTCTGGAAGCCATTTCATGTATCCTGATTCAAGTTCTGTTCAGTTTCAAGTCTGCTTTAAAGTGATCGGCTCCTTAGAGTTCAAATACTCTGTTCCTGTTTCAAGCATTCTGTTCCATGGAGTGTCAGCTCTTCAGTAAGTCTCTACAGCTTGCACCTTCAGCTTCTGTCAAGTTCAGCACCAGACAGTTTGCACCATCTGACCCTATCCTTGTTCCTAAGCTGTGTCTGTGTAGTGCCTACCCTGTTTCTGAGCTGCTACTAATGGGTGGTGTGTGTTTTAAGGTCAACGTGTGCCCAGGATTGCTGTAAGTGACTGCTCTGTTATGCTGAACTACTATGCTTTTTACATTATAGTTCTGCTATTCTAAGTATTTGTCTGAGTTCCATGCAAGTCTATGCAGCTGCCACATGTGTGAGGTTACTCTTAGGGCCACTACCTGGAAGGTGCCTGCTGCAAAGGCCATACCCGGTTCAGGAAGAAGACCTGACCCTCCTTAGACTCCGCGACTCAGTGCTAATCTATTCCCACTCCCGCTGTAGTATTGAGGATCCACTATCACTCCTTACTCACCTTGCACCTGTACCTGAGTCCTGAGTGTCGTATTCCTGAGTCCTGAGAGTCCTTTTCCTGGCATACAGGTCTGGGTCACTTCTGTTCCCCTACGGCTGACCAGTTCCTGTTGCATCCTGTTCCTGGCATACGGGCCTGGGTTGCTTCTGTCCCCCTATGGCTGCCCAGTTCCCATGGCATCCTGTTCCTGAGTCTGTACTTGCACCTGTCTGTACACTTGGCACTTCCTAGTGGTGTACCACCTTGTCCCATGTGTTCCTGCACCTGACACCTGTGTTTCTACTACTAGTACCTCAGGTGGCGTAACAGGCTCTGGTTCACTTATGATCCCCTACAGCATCCTAGTTCCCATGTTATCCCTGTGTTTGTGTTTTCTGCCATGTTTATATTTCCAGTCATGTTCCTGTCTACCCTGAATCCATTAAAGTGTCTTGCTCTTTGAAAATGTCTGTTCCTGGATTGCTGTCTGTTCCAGTCCAATCCTAGCCTTCCTTGTTATAAGATCAGGTTGAGAAGTAGGAAGCAAGAACAGGTCAGAAAAAGATTGGGAGTAGGAAAGGGACAAGCAGAATATTACCGAGTAACAGCTTGTGCAAAAAATCAGGTATTCCAATCAATAAGCAGGTTCTCACAATAATTAACTCTTGATGAATAATCTATTTATCACGGAATAAGATAATAGTCCTGCTGAGCTACACAGTAGAATATGAAGTACAACCATAACTTCATGTAATACATATTTAGAGTCAGGTTATAAAGAGCCAAGTATAAAAAAAATATGTTGAGACATAGTTTAATTGAGAAAGCCTCCAAAAAATCTGTGAACACGAAAGTAATGGATGCGCTGGCAAAACGTAATAGCAATAAGGGGAAAAAAACCCTAGTGTGATATTGTTTGACAAAAACACAATGTGCTTTAAAAAGTGAGGTACTGATAGTGTACTAATAAGAAATCCAATATAAAATGAAATTTTTGTGATAAAAAGTAAGATGAATGAGTGCTTCAAATGAATGTGTTACACTCTGTATCGAAACAAAATCTGTGCTTTGAAAGTACTTTATATTAAGTGAATTTGTGCTGAAATAGCTTCCAGTGGACTGTGCTGGTTGAACAGTGCTAGGGATGACAATTAGCCCCTCCTTAGGTTTGCACTCACCAGACAGTGCTCAGGTACAGGCACTGAATAATCAATTGGTCCTTCCTCTGTCTGTTTCAGAAGTAAATTCCACCTTTATACAAAAAGAAGGTACATAGCGTGATACTGCTTAAACCCACAATTTTTAATAATACATGAATATACTCACAAACAGAAAGTAGTAAAGCGCTTTGTAAGTAAATGCAGAAAGGTATTCAGGTCATGCACATGTGCTGGTGCGCATGACGTCAGCAATAGGCACAATATTGAACGTTTAAAGCGCACAGATGCTGAAACTTAATGTTATGAGCTTATTTTATTATCTCCTGAGGAAGCCAAAGGGTTATTTGGCAAAACGCGTTGAGAGACTTATCTGAGGACCTGAATACCTTTCTGCATTTAATCATGGTGTCAGTTTAGGAATGCACTAGTTTTCTTCCCATAAGTTGCCATTTACAGCTGTCTGATTAAGGATGTATGTAGAGTAGAGTTGCATTCGTTGTGTGTCGTAGTCAGTCGCACAATAGTAAGATGAGAACTCATGTGGAGTGAGGTCAATTCCTCCATGAAGGGCAGTGACGTCAGTCTCATCATATCCCACTAACTGTATATAAGTGAAAAATACTTATTTTTATGTCACCTTGTGCCTAGTTCATGTTTACTAGTAGACTCATTTAGTCGCAGTTGCCATTGTCACTTTTAAATGAATAGTCGCTTTACGCAACACTGGAGCCGTGCCATCAAACCCCCTCAATTCACCACTCTTTTGTGGCAAAGGCTAACAAGTGAATTTGAAGCAGTATGCCCTGCAGAATCCGCTCCTTTGACAGAATGCGTCACATGCTGAATAGCTGAATTATATGTGCATGCAAATTGATGCAAAGGGATCCGTAAGTCTGCGACTGTAGCAAGCGTCAGAATTGGTCACATCGCAGAGATTGTTGAATAAGCATAGTTGGAGAAGTCGCAAAAGGATGCGAATACGGGTATTTACGCAACTGTTTGGACAATGATGAATAACCCGAAATGAATCTAAAGGTTATGAGATTTTATATTCCCTTTAATTCACAGTGAGCTAATGTTAAGAACAACTGCAGCGTTTGAGACTGGCCAGCCTGTTGGCAAAGTGTTAGCTGATGCTTAGAAACACTGTCATTATTCTTTTTTTATACAAAGAAAGCATAATTGGTTCTTTTCAGATTATGTTCTGGTCAAATAACTCATTACTTTTATTCCCAGCACTGAAGTTGCTGTATGAATTTATTTACAATTGCTTTAATAATGTTAGAATGAAAAAAACAAACTTGGGTAATTAGGGTTCTACGCAATAATATACATGCCTATGTTTATTGAATATGAATAGGAAAACAAATTAAAATATTTTTTCCTTAAAATCCACACTAGCTTCTGCGGCCATGCTCTCGCCTTTCTTTATTTCCTATGTGAAAAGTTTGCATCATTAGCTGTTTATATATCCATATTAAATATTGTAAGTTAACCACAAGATGCTGCCTGAGTACAGTAGATGTAATACAAGTGATAAATGTGACATTGCCTGCATTGTCTGCCAAGTATTTTCTATTTGATCATCTATTTCTATGCAAACAGATAATATTTTATTGTGTACACTGCCAAATTTAAATAAAATTAGAATACGATAGTTCTTTCAAAACCTCTCCTCCCTCAAAAGATTTTTAAAAAATGATATTCCTTTCCTATTAGTCTTTACTATCTGAAATACATTTTGGACGTATGACTCTGGATGTACTTTGTATAAACAATTCACTTGTGAACCGTAACCGTAAGTTTCATACCTAGCATTGACAGTTATACCAGAACCATTTAACCCTAGTTTTAATTGACCTGTTTAAGCATAATATGAACAAGAATAAAATATTTCTCTTGCATCTGTTTTAGGAGCAGTTGTTTTATAGGTTGAGGGCTGAAATGCATTCAGTCCTGTAGAAATGTAACAAATCCTGTTTGCTGCCAGCCTGCCAGTTTATATGATGAAGTTGTCATCTACGAAACAGGAGGAGGTCAGGAGCTTGATGTTAGGAAGGCTTTTAGATTTTCAATAAACAGGTTGGCATACCGTTGTACCAAATGCGTACTGGCCTCCATTTCTGACCAAATAGAAATAGAAACAGTTGTGGCATAGTCTAAATTTGGTGGATGGTATTACTGTCTTTGCTGTGAGGTTTAACTGGTCCAAAAACTCCTGACATTCTATTAAGATGCGCTCGCGGACATCAGTGAGCGCTTTAAAGGGATTCCAGTCTTGGCGAGAGCAAAAGAGTTGCCTCGATGGAATCCCTTTAATGCGTTCGCTGATGTCCGCGTGCAGGACATCAGCGAGCTCAGATCAGTCAGTCCAAAGTGAGGCGAACACTCCGCACCTCACTTCAGAGTATCGTGAATTCCCCCCTAAATGTTTTTTTTTTTTTCATCTTCCTCTGGGACAATAAGGGTAAACTAAGGGTTATTTATCAAGTTTTTTTTATATCTAGGTTAATTTGATGGACATTTATTTTTTTTCATCCTTAATAAATATGTATCTAGGTAGCCTCCTTTGGTCTGGTAGATTAGGCTGAATAACCCAGATCTTTCTTGTTAACTCGCAAGGTGTCAAGCTGAAACTTTACATCAGATTGTTTTTCAATACATTCAGTTATTTCTTGTACGTAAATAGCAATTTCAGAATGGGTTTTCTAGACGAGCACCTTGATAAATAATAAGATTCTCTTTACTGCACAGAGTGGAAACCCATTGTAATGTAAAACCCTGTAAGCAGAAAATGTAAGTATTCTATCAGCTGATTTGTTATGGAGAAAAACGTGGAATGAACAGATTTGATTTTGTGAAATTTTGCAGAACTAGAAACACATTATTTGTCTGTTTTCCTGTTTTCATGCAAGTTGTTAGAGGAAGAGGTATCGGTCTAGTGAGACTAATAGTTACCTACCATTTACTAATATTTATCTGTCCCTCCTGTTGCTTCTATGTCTCTCACTTTCTCTTGCTATTTTTTGATATATTGCACTAAAATTTGTGTGTCTATCCTTATAACTAGGTCTGACAAAATAACTGCTCATAAGCTACCATCACCCTACTTTCCAGTTTAAATTTTTTTTAAACATGTGGAAGCTATATCTACTACAAGAGGCACTTCTCCTATTTGCCTCTGTATCAATCCAACTGCCGCTGCACCATGTATCATGGGATTTCATCTATCTTGCTTTCCTTCAGTGTAAGATCATTACAAGTTACGGGATAACTGAAGATGGGATGTTGATCCAGGGAATTATTCTGATCCTTCAGTGTAGGAACATTACAAGTTATGGGAACTGGATAACTGGAGGTGGGATCTTTTTCCATAATATGAGGATAACTGTCTCTTGGCTAATAGGTTTTTTTGCCTTCCTCTGGATCAACCATGCGACATTGCAGGATAATAGGCTGAACTGGATGGGACTTGTGTCTATTTTCAGCCTTATTAACTATGTTACTAAATTTCTTATGTTGTATCATGGCCAATTTAGGCATTGAACCAATGCAATTTCTGAAACATAGTAAAAATTAAGTGGATTAAGTTATGTGAAATTAGATGACAAATGAGCACCAACTGGTTCTTCTGCAACTAATAACCTCTGGTGAGTGACATGTCATCATGGAATTCTAAATAGGCCACAGTATAACATTACCTTCTTAAACCAGATCTCTCTAGTGATAGTTTTTTTTTTATGGTCTTACAACTCCTCGGAGACTATTAATATCCTTATAAATTGCAGTAAGGGGTACGTTAATAAGTGCCTGTCCTTTAGAATGCCACACACTTCTATTTATAATCTTAATAACACGTTTAAGGTTACCTTCAAAAGTTCCTCTCTGCATTTTAGCTTCTGTGTTTTCGAGTTTTAATATGATATATCTTCATCCATGAAACTGGTAACTGCTTCCCCCAAATATAACATTGGTGGTTGGAGGTTATGGAATAAGAGACTGTCAGATGTAAGAAAACTGCTTAAGCCTAAGGATGCCAACTCTTTATCAGAATAAAACTCACAGCATAATTTGTTAATTAGCATCATACTGCATATAAGTCCAATCATTACTTGCTTTGAGAAAGTTTAGTTCCAGTATGACTAAGTAACAAGTGGAACCATGAAACTAGACAGTTTCACCATTTTCTCTAAGTATGTTACCTTTGTGTATGAATAATCTACTGAGTAGTCCAACTGGGAACCATGTCTTTGCTCAACCAATCACTTTCAGTTGCAGTCAGTATCCTCGGTTTCAGCAACATGGAACAGCCAGTGGCTGTCTTTAATGTTCTGTGACCTGTGTTAAGCTTTCAGCCTGGGGCCTTGTGCTTTTATGTGGACATGGAATTCCTCGGTGATTTGTAATATCCCTGTAAATTATACAAGTGGGTATATTATCCCCTTTATATTTGTCAGTCTGTGGAGTACATGATGCTTAATGCTTTAATATGAGCACATTATAGCATGTCAGGTTTAAAGTATAAAAATCATCAGTTATATTTCTAACCATTGCTTTATACTTATGACACATGCTGGCATTTGTTTGAACTGGTCTGGAAATAGACTCCTTTCTGTGTGCTTGATGTGTTCTAGTGTCTTTGTTCACTGAATTCTCTCTGTATCTTATCCTGTTCCAGAAATCCATTTTACAGTCTTTTCTCTCTTTACCTTTCCTTCATACTGGTTATTGCCACTGATTTCTTGGTATCTGACAATTGAGCTGTTTACAAATTTTCCCCTTCCTTTATCTTACTGGCTAGCCCAGGGGTCGGTAAAGTGGTTTTGGGAGTGAGCCATTTCACTCCCTCCTCCAGCGGCGATAACTATCTTCAGGAGGGAGGCGTGCCCTCTCCCGACCCCATGACCACCGACAGCCAATCAGAAGAGCCATGGGCGGGACTTGGGCGGGGCTTCGGCAGTGCGCTCTGAGCCACAACAAGGCAGCTAAAGAGCCGCAAGTGGCTCACGAGCCACACTTTGCCGAGCACTGGGCTAGCCTAAACGACTTTGTCCATGTTCTACCTTATTAAACCCAATACTATAGATGTTTGCACTCTTCTGTTGGCTTGGCTACCCTTATAGCATTCCTGGGAATCTCAAGCCAATAAGACTTGGGAACACCTGAGCAGGATATGGTCTGATCTGCAATGTCAGTGTTTATTGTTATAGAAAGAAAAGGCTGATTTCAGTTTTAGCCAATCAAGTTAAAATATAAGCCAAACTCAACTTTGCTGCCTTTGAAAAAATCTACTTCACTATAATGCTATAAATTAGTATTGTTCTATGTGTTCTACTCTGTTGATGACTTTATAAAATGCACCATTGCTGCATTAAAAACAAACTATGTTTTGCTCACTGTGGGTTTTCCTGTTGACAGCACTAGATTTCCATTCCCAGTATGAAAGTAGGAATAGCTAAACTTTTTGGGTTGTTTGGTGCACACTTAACTGTTTTACAAGTATAACAATAGAGGATTATGGGAACCCTAAGATACACGTGTTTAAAAAAAAAAAATTAATGAAAATGCATGATTCTTTTATCATGCTGTTTTACAATATTAGCTTTAGAGATAGCTGAATAGATTCGGACGAAGTGGAATTTGTTCCAAATTTCAAGAAAAATTTTTGATTTTGAATGAATTTGAATTTTAGGGTGATTCAGTGGAAGGAATTTTTTTTTTAGAGGTCCCTGGGATCCCCACACCACCCCTGAATCCCCACAGTATCAGTAACATTCAGCGCTATTTAAGTCATAACCGGCAAGTAAGTGGTTATGATTTAAAACCCAACAAAACAAAAAACAACCTTCGCAGAGCTCTCAGTGAAATAGTTAATGTCCCAGAAAACAGTAGATATGTGTGGACAATGCTGCTCTCTTCCGGGAGTCTGCCTCACCTCCCACTGGCAAATCTTCTAAATAAACTCTGTGAGAAAGCGCAAAGACAAATGTGCACTACCTAGTGCATTAACTGTGGCACAATGAATTTCAAAGTGTAGTACAGACCAAATGTCCCAATAGTGTGAGGTGTGGAAAATGGTATAAAATCAAACAACTATGACCACTGCACACCCTGTGTCAAAAAAATGTTTTCAATAAATGCTGACTAAATTCTCCTGATGAAACGAAAGGTGAAACGCGTAGAGTTGGATCTGGTGAGTGCATTCACAAAGGGGGATTACAAGATCCCCAGCACATACCAGCACTGCTACTGTTTTAAATAAGAGCCACCTGTACTCATATATCAAAGCTTCTAACTGGATACAGCTCTTTGTCACTATCAGAGAGACTGATATATATATATATATATATATATATATATATTTGGTGTTCAGCACTTCAGTACCTCCTTTCACCAAAATATCATTCTCACATCTATTGTATTTAAATAGAATTACATAGCTAATTCACTTTTTGTGCACTATCCAGCACTTACACACATACCCAAATGGTATTACACTAGGGAAGTTCCCCTTTGTTTTGTTGTTTCCTTCTTCCAGCGCATCCTATTATTCGTTGTTTTCACGAATCATACCCATTTCCACAACTGAGGCATCTGGGTAGATTTGCCTCGGAGGATAGCATGCAGGAAGATTCCATCATTCACAGGCTTGACTATACACCAAAATTTACTTTATTTTTGGTTTTATTTATGAACGAACTATTTATGGACTAATATTTGTTTTATTTATCATTTATGCATTGTCCTTCACGTTTAATTTAATTTTATTACTTAATACATTTTTTAACATTTGTTCACTATTGATTAGGGAGCATTGCCATCAATTGACTTCAGAGTCACTATTTTAGCGCTATGGAAATAATTGGCTTTTAAATAATAACCACATACCTTCCGGTTATGATTTAAATAGCCGCTTTGATGTTGCTTTTACTGGGGGGGATCGTGTGTTGGTTCCAGGAACACCTACTAAATGTGGTTTAATTAATAGTGCATCCCTATTGCCTCCATTTATGCCTATGTGTCTGGAAATAGCTGTTTTTTAACACAATTCGTCACAAATAAATTCGGGACAAACCGAACTTTTGCAAAAAATTTGGCAAAGCTGCTGAATTGAATTTTTGAGAAATTCGGCCACCTCTAGTTGGCTTGATTGTGGATTACTCAAGAAAATACAATTCCCATTAGACTTTGCTTAGAAAATACAGTAAGACATCACAAAGCTATAAAGATATTAGATGTATGAAGTATGAATAGGAATACATCATGAGTTTAGGAAGAATTCTCTAAAGGCTTTCCACTGTAGCTAGTTAAAGAAATTTCACAATCTGTCTTGTCATCACTCGGCTATAGTTTAACAAGACTTGGGAATTCAATGAAGCGTTGCATTCTTTTCACCAGATAATTCACTGTTTGGTTAATAGGAAAACATTCCAAGAATCACATTTTCTTAATTTATTGTTTCAGATATACAGAGCTCAGATCTAGGAAGATGTCCTGCTTTGGAAAGTACATTCCTGGTGGCTTAGTCATTATTAGTGCTATTTATTATTAAATTAGCAGTAACAACAAGAAAAGAAAAAAATGCCAGTGTGATTACACATTGGCAGTTATAGATGGTACTAGTGTCTGACTTTAGTGGAGCTTTAAATTCCCCTGTTTATATATATATATATATATGTTTATATAGATAAATGAATATTGAAGTATTTGGCTCAACTCGAGTCACCTCACGAGACTGGAATCCCTTTAAAGCGTTTGTTGATGTCCGTGTGCAGGACATCAGCCAGTGCATAACAGTCTGTGTGAGCAGAGGCGAAGGATCGAAGGGTAAGTTCTGACTATGATGAATTACCGTTTTAGAGTCTTTAAATAAACAAGCTTTTGGGAGGTTTATTCTCTTCTCTTCATCAGGTTCAAGACAATATATACTGTATATTCATATAATGAGCATTGTCTTGAACCTGGTGAAGGGAAGAGAATAAACCTCTTGAAAGCTTGTTTATTTAACAAGACTGTTAGTCCAATGAAAAAGGTATCACCAAATACTGCAATACTCATTTGTTTGCATCTGTGGACTAACACGACCTCTCTATCCTAATATATATATATATATATATATATATATATATATATAGGCAAAACCTTTCACCATTGGTAAAATGAAAAATAGTGAAATAAATACAGGAGGTCCTTTGGTTATGTCAGTCCCGAGTTACAATGTTTCGTGGTTACGACAAATCTCTCACTGTTTATTATTCCTGTTTCATTTCATTATTAAATGTACGTTTGTATTTTATATGTATTTTTTTGATAATTACTGTGTTAGGATAGGTGTTAGGATAGGATAAGAGCTTACAGTATGTTATTTACATACAGTATCTACGTATGTTCCGACTTACAGCGAAAATCGGTTTACGCCGTGACGTAGGAACGGAACAACGTTGTAAGTCGAGGACCCCCTGTATACGCTACAACATCATCTGTTTACCTGCGAGATGACATTGTTTTCTATTCTGTTTATAACTGCCTTTATTTGATTAGTAGCAGAAAGTTTATAAAAAGGACTAGTTTATAAAGGTTAGAGATACCCAAACTAAAAGAAGAACTAAAACCTCCATGGAAGCAATATATCACTGATACTACCTGAAACTTGAATGGCTATAAATTCTCTTTAAAAAAGCCTTCTTCATCATGCACCAGACAGTTTAACTTAGGCATCGCTAACAGTTTGAGGAAGCCATCTATGCTGACATCAGGTAAGCTAGTTTTATCCACTGCACCATACTTCACTAGATCACGATGTGTGAACAACAGGGAAGGAGGGAGCCATTTCAATCTGCCACTACCAATATCTTATAGCTTAAGTTAATGGCAGAGGGTAGTAGCTTCCCTTCTAAAACCAATGGTCCGTCGGACCACTGATAACCCACTCAGCTGCATGGAGCCCCCATAGCCTTTCCCCTACCCCTATTACTTGGTGTGATAGAGGGGAATAAGTACAAAGAAATGTAGCATTCCTATGCACCCCATACCCCTCCCATGTTCAAGGGGGATGGGGAGTCTACTGTGCAGTTATATGAATAGTTGCTGTGGCAGAATGAAGAGATTTGATGAAGGAGACAGCTTCCTAAGCTACACATGCTAATGATGGGATTGCATCATTAACTCTACAAGTCACAATTCTGAACAAAGCAATGTCAGATATGGAGCATGCTCAGTTCATACCTGTGCCTAAGACACAATCATTTTAGTGAAGGGGACATGTCTAAAATCAGAAAGAATAAAAAAAGGAGCTGCACAGTATAAGTGAATTTAACCAGTGTGCATTTAATTGTGTCCCATAACAATAGTATACCAGAACAATCAATAACAATTGTAATGGGACACTAAGAAACACACAGTGGTTTAGTCCACTCATGCTGTGATGCTCCTCCTTTTTTATTATGTTTTAGGTTATTCATGTATTACCATGACGGAAGTACCAGCAACAAGTGAATTTTCTTTGTGGAAACACTCATCTGAGAACACACTGTTCTTTTTTTTGATGTCTAAAATCAGGAGAAGGCTGTCTCCTACTGCACAGGAACTTTATGTAAAAGGAGCTTCTGATTATGTTAAGGTTGGCCATATCACAGTATTTGGGGGGGATTGTTTACAGACTAATCTATGCATCATCCTTTTATTGCACACTTTAGTTCTTCTTGAATATTCATTCAACTGCCCCGTAGTAGTAATATTGTTTCAGTAATGCAAGTTATAAAGGTGAATTCATCAATGGGGCAATATTTCTAGACGTCTTGTAACCCACAGCGACCAATCAGTTGATAGCATTCACTGGCATGGCAGAGCTAGAATTTTGAAAGGCAAATTCTGATTGGTTGCTATGGGTTACTAGATTTCTGTAAACGATTATGCCAGTTGATTAATAACCCCCATAGTCCCTGAGATCTAAAATAGAAACCATTTTCTAGAAAAGCATGGATTTGTAGATTTGTAGTATTTTTAAATACAGTATGTAATATCATTAAGGTTCTATCAATTCTACACAGTTCTGCTCACACAAATGTTAACTTCTGCTTACCTTTTCTATATATACTCACTCTATCTACCTTTCTTTATTGATCAAAGGGCAACTGTCACAATATTCTAAAAAAAATCATTAAGGTTTACTTTATGTTTACAGTTTCACAGAAATAATTTTTCCCTTACCATTTTTAAGCTGTATTTTGTATGTATTTTTTAATTTTGTTGCCCCCATATCCCATCACTGGTTGAATAATGTAACTAGTGCTTTCAGTGACATATACAATCAGGCCGTTGGATGGATCATGAATCATTCTGTGATTTCCCTGGTGTAACAAATTGATATATACGAGTCAGTGACTGGAATTCCCAGCTGACAGCTGCTTATACCACTGGCAAATATTTGGTTGTAGAAGCACCATAATAAATATTATACACATGGTCATATACAGGGAAGCATAACAATGAGAAAAATCATCTGTATTTATTTATTTATAACCAACTCTACTGCGCTTGGTAAAATTACTATTAAAGGGAAACTGACACCATACATTCAATATGTATGTATAATTTTATTTATAAAGCACCACAAATTTACGCAGCGCTGTACAATTC
>WMED01007266.1:0-17778 GCA_019650415.1 Pipa parva
CCTTTCTATGTCTCCCTGTCCCTATAGTTCATCCTCACAATGTGCCACTAACTGTATATACGTGTATAATACATGTATTTCTATGTCTCCTTGAGCATAGTTCATGTTTGGTAGTAGACTAATTTAGTCACATCAAACCCCCAATTTGCCACTTTGATGTTGAATTTGCGACTACAACAGACTCCATCACTTGCTCAATAGTCAAACTACCTGTGAACGTACAAGCAAAGTGATGCAAAATGCTCCAGAAGGACCCAACCAACGCCAAGTTACACACATATTCACCACATTGCAGAGTTTGCTCAATAAATTAACATGGGGAAAGTGGTAATCAAATGCGATTTCAGAGTTTTACGCAACAATTCATCCTTTAGTCAATAAGGCCCATAATGTTTCTCCTGTTTTAAACCCAGAAAGCATTGCCTCTGCTTACACCAATATATTATTCTTAACAATTTCAGAAAATAAAGTGGAAAGTGCCTCCTTTTTTTAGCAGGGTAATAACTTTCACTCAATCCTATTCCAAACACGCACTTTAAAACAGACTACCAGAGAATTCTAAATATATTTACATCCAGTGCTGACTGCCAAATGATTTGGACAACATAACCAAGAAAGTTATTTAATCACCATAGCAGATGGAACATTTCAAAAGTGTAGTGGGGCTGACTAAAGATGAAATTACTAAGAAAAAAAAAAAATTTGGATAAAAATAAATAAATAAATAAAATAAAAAAACAAAAAAAAAAAACAGGAAAACCTGTTGAGCCAAGCCAATAGCCTTTTACTGAACTATATCCAACAATACATTCCATTCTGCACTTTTTCATACTGTACTGTTAAGAGGGATATTTATAAAGATTTTTATAGAATCAAAAGCAAAAAAAATTGTATCAATAAGTGACTTTTGACATGGCGATAAAAGTCTTTTTAAATATGTAATACCAGCATAATAATAAAAATTACTGTTACTCCAGCAATAAGTGGTAAAAAAAAGTTAAAACTTGGGACAGACCTATTTAACATATGTTAGTGTTTATTTCCAAATATTTGTATTAATGCTACGCAATGCAATTTTAAAGAAGAACCTACGTCACGTCAAAGTGGCAAAGTAGGGGGTTGATGGCAGGGAATGTTCACTGGATACAGTTAGTGTGACAATGGAAATCGGTCACTAGAGTGTTGTCTCAATCACATGACTGCATCTGCTACTATTCTCCTGAGTATCATTTACTGACTGCAAAATGTAGTAACTACTGATTCATGCTGGCTGGGTGGGGAGGTTATTTGTTATTGGTGTGTATTGTCTTTAGTCCTGGAATTCTAGCTATCTAGTAGGCAGAATTAGCGATCCTCTATCTGAAATATCCGGCAGTATAATAGTGACTTCTCCCCTAAGTAAATCTGACTTGTTCTACTTTTAGGGGGTTATTCACTAAGGTGCGGATTCGACTGTCGAATTCTCAAACATATTCCCATAGCAAATCTGCGACAATTTCCCCATTGTAAAGTTGCAACAATTTTCTAAAGGTAAGATTTCAACAATTTCCCATAATAAAGTTGTGACTGCGACAATATTCTCATTATAAAGATGTGACTGTCTTTATCCAACGAATTCGCACCTATACGCAACAATTCGGACTTTAGTGAATAACCCCCTAATTAGACTATTAAACCTAAGGATTTTCTTTTTTTTGCCATAGTTTTTCATTTATGTCTCTTCTTCTGCCACCACTTCTGGTGGATTCTGGATTTATTTATTTTTTTTGGTGTTGAAAAGAGGTAAAATTCAAGTTTTTTCAATTTTGCTTTTTTTGTAACTAGCCATAAAAACTTCATAAAATATATAAATGAAAAAAACTGTAAAAAGTTGTACTTTAGTAAATATGCCCACCTGGACAGGCCAGACACAATGAACATAGACAATAGAGTAAGATACATTGCAGGTATTAAGTAGGGGGCACTTTAGGTTAGTGATTCCTAGCATGCTGCCTCTCTTTCCAGTATTTAATGTTCTATTTAATAAGGGGGTTATTCACTAAAGTCCAAATTGTTGTGTATAGGTGCGAATTCGCCAGATAAAGGCAGTTGCAATATGCTGCTACGGTTGCAGTCATGTTTTTATAATGAGAATATTGTCGCAGTCGCGACTTTATTATGGGAAAATTGTCACAATCTTAACATTAAAAAATTGTTGCGACTTTACAATGGGGAAATTGTCACGGATTTATTATGGGAATCCGCTGTTTGCGAATTCCACAGTCGAATTCACACCTTAGTAAATAACTCTCTGGGGGTAATTCAGGAAAGTGCGAACTTACCTTGCGATCCTTCGATTCACCTCGCCAAGACTGGTACACGCTCCCTTCTGTCCTGCACGCGGAGATCAGCGAACGCTTTAAAGGTATTCCAGTCTCGGTGAGGCGACTCGAGTGGACGCGAGGTGAGACGAAGTACCTTTAAAGCGTTCGCTGATCTCCGCTCGAGTCACCTCGCAGAGACTGGAATCCCTTTAAAGTGTTCGCTGATATGCACGTGCAGGACATCAGCAAGCGCATAACAGCCTCTCCGAAGTGATGCGAAGGATCGGGAGGTAAGTTCGCACTTTGCTGAATTACCCCCTTAAATCACAAAGAAGACTACAGTCAGTGGCAAATATACCTCTTAGCCCCAAAGCAAAATATGCAAGAGGTCCTCCTTATCGGCATAATTTTGCAGGATATTGCCTGTCTCCAGCAATGTAAGAGGAAAGTCTGAGACCATCCATGAGCCCAATAGCATCTGTCTCTCCTGGCTACATGGTACGTATGGCCTGAAAGAATTCCTTTTTTTCTTGGAGCTTACTTCCCATTAAAGAGGTTATTTACTAAAGTCCGAATTGTTGAGTATAGGTGCGAATTCACCAGATGAAGACAGTCACAATAGGCTGCTACTGTTTCGGTCACGTCTTTATAATGAGATTATTGTCGCGACTTTATTATGGGAAAATTGTTGTGGATTTGCTATGGGAATCCGCTGCTTGTGAATTTGACAGTCGAATTCAAACCTTAGTGAATAACCCCCTTAAACTCTACTTGCTGAATCTTGACTCACTGTTCAAAGTAGAGCCAATTCTATTCCAAAAGATAGCTGCAACTTAGAAATGCTCTTTTAGAGTTGAGAAATGTGTCTGGCTGGCTGTATAATAACATCTGGCTCAAAATACACATCAGTAAGCCAAACTGTACCCTAGAGTCCTGCCAGCTCAATCTGCAAACCCAACTTCTGGCATTTACCATAGTCATGGATACTATCTGTAGGAGACAGGCTAGAGTTTCTTTAATTTAACAATTGCTGCAGTAATACAGGCAAACCTGCATTCATGTGTGCGTGAGTCATCTGAACACCTGCCTTCTAATTTATTGTTGGTGTTAAGGAAATAAAATAGGCTCAGAGCTATACCTTACTTTATTTTCTCCGAGCACGATTCATTCCTTGGCTATAAAATGTTTCTGAGCATACATCAACATTCTACAGAGTTCCCGGTGGCTTCTTAAGAACAGCTGTGGTCTCTGAAATACCATGGAATGAATATTTTCATTGGCTGAGTATTTTTATATCTCTTTAGGACTTAGGTCAATGATTGCCCATTTTGTACAGTGACCCCTTTACCTTCTTAAATGGTAAATGGCTAGATATAAACATGAATCCTGTGTTGAGTTGAGGAAATTTTAGTTTTGGTTAATATGAGAACATTTGCCTGTTTGCCAAATCAATTCCCTCTTATGCCAAATGCACTCCCTATACATAAACTGTAGCATTGCACTATAACGATGTTAAGTGAAGAGATACAAAGAAAAGTTGCTTTACTGCAAAATGAACTCCCTCATGAAAAAAAATGGTTTATCACAGTGCTTCACAGCTGTGAAGAGGATAAAGCAGCTGCTCTGCATTAAGCTGCAGAGAGTGAGCCTCCATACAAGTCCCTACTTGGCTCAATGGAATAGACTATCCATAAATAGTTGTGTGACAAAGTGGCTTAGGTTAAGATCCTGTGAGCATTTGCAGCCTTTTGCCTAAAGAGTTCTAGCTTACTCAGTGATCTCCTGTTACTATATCCCCAAAACACTGCTTTTGCCAGGATGTTGTAGCAATAATGACGTCTTGATCTGGTTTCTTCTTGCCAGCGTTTTACATTGAAATGGATATTGGGTCAGCAATGTATTCTGGGTAGGTGTCTAACTATAGAGGATGCGGAAACTGCAATGACACCTGGGACCTGAGTGGGACCCATTAGGCATATATATCTTCCAATGCTCATAAACCCAATGGAGTGACTAAGAATATGGGTGAAGAAGGACAGTGTAATAGTGACAATGGTCATTATTTGCAATATGGGTGTTGTACTGGACAGGCAGGAGAAAGAAGCCTAAATTTTCCTCCAGGGTTCATAGATGTCTAATTACACTCAGATACACCACTGTGGCCTTATTCATACAAGATTCAGTAGGATATTTATAACGGTCAAAACAGTCTGCCTTCTACTTTTTGAACCACTGACTGATGACCCTCCCTTACCCCTTAACTACCCTTGGTACTCTTTAGGGTACTGTGCCCATTTATTCTAATATAATATGTCATAAAATGAATGTTTTGGAGGGGAAGCTTTACCTCACAAATAAAAAGGGTTTTTTCCCACATGATGGTGGAATAAATGGGTTTAGCACCTTGTATTTATATTTTGATTGTACACCCCTTTCTTTTTTCAATGTGGGGATCTATAATGCATAAAATAAAAAAAGAGTGGCCGAATCCCTTGTCCCCAATTTGTGTTGGAGACCCTAAGATAAAATCTAAAAATATACCAGCCCCCTGCTTGTATGTGCGGTGAGGGGTTTGAGAGTCCTCAACCTCTAAAGACTGAATTGAGAGTCCTTTTTTAGCTAACCTCCCCCAAACCTATAATGTGTGAAAGAAAATAAAACCTTTCTAATGAGCTGCAATGTTTTCTATACTAATTCATGACGCAGTAGTGGCTTGCCCAGGGGTCAGTAAACTTTACTACTAAAAGAGCCATTTTGCTTCCTCTTACACTAAAGAAAATGAGTCTGGAGCCACAAAACATAACAGCTTAGAAACTTTTAAAAGTTTTAGGGGGTAATTCACTAAGTTGCGAATTCGCAAACAGTGGATTCCCATAGTAAATCCGCTACATTTTCCCCATTGTAAAGTTGCGTTTTTTAAGTTAAGATTGCGACAATTTTTCCATAATAAAGTCGCGACTGCAACAATATTTTCATCATAAGGACCCAACTGCGACAGTAGCAGCCTATTGCGACTGTCTTTATCTGGCAAATTCGCACCTATACGCAACAATTCGGACTTTAGTGAATAACCCCCTCAATCTTTTTTTTTATTTTACCTGTTACAACATCAGAATACAACAGAAGAAAACAATAACACAAATAAAATAATATATAAATCAAAATTACATCGATAAATAACCTTTATTCCTATTTTTTCCATTTGTCAATCAAGGCAGAAGGGAGCTCCAACAAGGAAGCTGAAGAGCCACATGCGGCTCCAGAGCCATTGTTTTCCTACCCCTGGGCTACCCTATGGTGTCTATTATTCTAAAGAGAGAGGAAGGAGATTCACAGACCTCCCCCCACCCAATGGTATATGCCTCCATGGTACACAGTGAAAGTATAGGGACCCAGTGATCCATTCATTAAATTGGAGGCCTAAGTAAAAGAGGCCAAAAAAAATGGCCTTGCTACAAGACTCTTTTTACCTCCAGTTGATGTTAATTGGCTTTTACATTGTTTCTTTTTTGCTCGTTTTGGCTTTTTGGATACTTTGTTGTTGGTTCTGGCTTGGAAATAATGACTCCCAGGTCAATGAGAGTAGTTTTCAGAGATGTTGCCTTTCCTCAAAGGTTATAAAGTCATGTAAATATGCAAATGGTGGACATTAAATTATTGATGAATCGTGCACACAATGCTGTCATAAAAAATAAATGTATGAATAGCCAAAATGGTCAAAAAGTGACAGATTTTGCCCCTGGGATAATTCATTCACATTGCAGTAAACTGATAAAATATAATAGCTAGTTTGTTGCATGGTTGCTTGCGAGTTACAGATCGTTACAGAAGCAGAGCTGGTTTATATGTGTGTTTGTGATAAGAAGTAATAAGTGCTCTCTGTCCATTCATACATCTGGTATAGAGGTCAAACTCAGACTTGTATTAGAGATCTATTCATGGAACTAATCTCATCTTTTAATCAGGATACAACAGCATGCTGGTCTGGTCATACAGACATTTCAGATCAGTCACAGAGCAGAACAAAATGCCTCAATTTAATAGTGCCTGGCCATGAGAGTGGGATTTCATTCACACAGCCCACTATCATGGGTATAATGGCTTGAGTACCACTGAATTGGGGCTGCTTTACCCACTGCTGCCCTAAGTACACAGACGTGGCTACTACTCAAGCCCTAAGGGATTTCTTTTTAAGCTTATTATCAGAATGCACATGCATCATTATAGAAGTAAAGGGTGTCCATTATCAGTAGGTACACTCTGTACCAACACTGAGCTCACCATGTCCCTGAATTTACTTTGATAAGAGATTTAAATACTTTGTAGCAAACAAAATATTAGAAGTGAAATAGTAATTAGCAACTGAACAAATATCTGTGACACTTCTGTTATATTTTTATAAACAAAACCATTTTGCTTTCTTGGTTATGCTGGAATAGTTACAGGTTGCAGAGTGGCAACTGTAGAGGAAGTTGTAAATAGAAGAGAAAGTGGATTTAAAAAAAAAGAAAAAAAGACTATTATCAAAATAATTATTTTTGTTTAAAGCATTTTGTACATACAGTTTCCTTTTAGATGGGATAAGGAACCTGAGTTTATTCATCCACTTTACATGCAATTATGTGTTACACAGATAAAGCGCTTCATTTCAATGCATCTTTTAGTTTGTGATCATTTGCACAAAGGGACTTGGTCAATTAATAAAGAGGTCCCCAACCGCCAGTCCGCGGACCAGGACTGGGCCGTTGGGGTTTTTCAGCCGTTGGGGTTTTTCAGCCGGTCCGCGGCGCTGCTGACAGCTAGCTCTGCGGCCCTGCGTCTGGTCAGAGCACGCTCTGTGTGGATTGATAATGTTCTCTGCCGTAGCCGTGACAGCTCACAGCTGTCACGGCAGCAAAC
Source organism: Pipa parva (assembly GCA_019650415.1). Lineage (NCBI taxonomy): Eukaryota > Metazoa > Chordata > Amphibia > Anura > Pipidae > Pipa > Pipa parva. The sequence continues at coordinate 7,203 of WMED01007266.1, forward strand.
ATTATGCAGGACGGGGCGGGGCATCGGGCGGTTCTTTGAGACGCAGCCCTCCACAGCACAGCATGGTACCTGTTGCACGGGACGGGCGGGGCATCGGGCGGGTCTTAGTGACGCAGCCCTCCAGCACAGCATGGTATGTACTTGACTCCACCCCTCCATAACCCCGCCCCCATATGAACAAAGCTCCGCCCCTGCCCACCCCCACCGGGCCATGGAAAACTGGTCTTGCTTAAAGCCGGTCCCTGGTGCAAAAAAGGTTGGGGACCTCTGAATTAGTAGATTTTTTTCCCAAAAAAAAAGTTGGGTTATATGTGAAGATGGCACAATACACTATATTGGACGTCTACCAATTGTGTTCTTTAATACATATTAGGTTAACCAAAAGTACTTTATTCAATGTAAAATGCTTCCAAAAAAAAGATGACATAGAAATGCAACCAAAAAAAAAAGATGAATTAGTATAGGAATAGTGACATTATCAAGTGTTTGTTTTCCTAAATCCAACCTATGGAGTGTTATTTCTGTAGTCAGACATTACATACTTAAACATCTAATTAAACTTTGGATGCCCCAGAGGAGCTTGATTCTAAAAACTGCCATCAACATCACTGTCTGCCAAACCATTTACTGAAATCCAAAGCGAGCCTCTAAAAGGCTCCTATGTTTTATTTAGCGATAACAACAGGTAATTGAGTATCCATTTCTAATAACATAACATACTGATATTAAATAAACTTTAGAATGAAGTGCGCCTTTTTCTCTGTGTGTAGAGCAGGTGTGCAGGATTACATCCAACTGCTTATGTAATGCAATGGTATCACCATAACTGTAGAAGAAAAAGTAATGGTGTTTATTTTACTTACTGTAACAAAAAAAAAAAATCCAGTTTCATAACTATATTTTATTAAACACAATTTAAGCCCACCAGTAATAGAAGGACAATTTCCCAGAAAAGTCAATAGAGTAGAGCTGATTCAATACTGGCGAAACAAGTATGGTTTATAACTTAACGTTTCATGCAGTTTTTGTTGCAGAGTTTAGTTCTTTAACCCCTGTCAGACTTTAAGGACAAAATTTAATAAATTCGGAAAGACCGCTCTCTTTATCGTGCGAGATCTCGCATTGTTCTCGCGAGATTGTCACGCAAGTTTTTTCAATCTTTTTTGAAATTTTTTTTGAATTTTTCAATATTTTCCTATGGAAAGGTAGCCATACTACTCTGACTGTTTAGTGGGCATCATTCTCTAGTTCCTTGGACTGCTTCTGGTTTGAAACATATTTGTAAGTTCAAGAAACCAGTCAAAGATGACTTCTGATTAAATTGCCAAAGGTTTCTGTGTTGACATATCTGCACACCATATCATTATACAAGCCTGGACAGTGTTGGGCTGGCCATCCAGGACACAGTGTAATTTTCTGGTGGGTCCGAACCTTACTGGGTCCTTCTGGAGTTTCAAACTGCAGTACTATGACAAATCTAAGGGTAGTGTAAAGAAGGTAAAGGCTTATAGACAAAAAAAAAATGGTAGACTGTAGAGTAAAATGAAGAGCCAAGAAAAAAAAACATTTGCTTAGTGGACATCTAATCTCTTGGTTCCTGAGGGTATCAGCACTGCAGTCCAACACTGAGCCGGGAAGTATGCATGCATTTATTCCATCAGTTGTTTGAGATTGCTGCATAACCCATTAGGACTTCCAGTCTCAGCTTCACAAGGCATTACAATACAAACAATGAACAACCTCAGAGCTTCCTCTAAACTTAAGAAACAGGGGAAGCTAATGTAGTAGACAAGCCTGGCATAGTCATACCATCAGCCCACTAGCCCTTCTGATCTTCTATAAATCATTCCTATGTTCTTCTTGTCAAACTACAGTTTTTGGCTTAGGTTGCTGGAAGTTTGTACTAATTAAATAAATGTTTTTGTAAATATATATGTATTTTAAAAAAAAATGTACCTTTATACAGCGTTTCTCCCTGTCATATTCCCTGTTAGCCTGCCTTTTCTTTCCTGAATTGGGTTGGGTGGGGCTAAATGATGATAGACATTATAGCTCCTACAATCAGTTCTCTGCTAGATCGTGATTTAAGGGATCTGATTGGAGGAGCTATAATATCAATCATTTAACCGCTCATACCCGACACTCGGGAAAGAAAAGGCAGGTTGACAGGGAAGATGACAGAAAGAAATGCTGTATAAAGGTACATTTTTTAAAATACATATATATTTCCAAAAACGTTTATTTCATTAGTAGAATCTAAATTAGTATTAGCTTTGAGATGACAGGCGCACTTTTAAATATTCTTTATTAGTGCCTATCAGATAGGCAACCAAACATGGTTTATAACTCCCCAAATAAACATAATCCCATAAACAAATACAGCCTGTGCATCTGTTATCCTTGCAGAGACCTGTTCTCTCGGTGCACCAAGTCTAACTTCTCCATTCCAGTAAGCTTCATATCTTATAATAGAGCAATTTGTTCCATTCTCTATTAGTACTAATGCAGAGTATTACAAAGTTTATTTCATTTTTTTTATATTATTGTGTCTGCCGTTTCTTATTGTGGATCTGTATTAACTGCACCAGTGCCATATACAGGTACAGCAATAATAAATAAAAAAAAGATATATGTAAGGCCCTGGTTCACACTGGCGTATTGTGTACACTGTTTTCTCTTTAAAAAAAGTGAATTATGGAGAAAAAAAAAAAACGCCATCGCAAAACAACTTTGAGAGTAATGACTATTGCGCATACAATGTTACAATAGCGTTTCATAGAGAGGAACATGGGCTGGGAAGCTTCGTGCTACGTTTTTTTTTTCAAGCGTATAGCGCTCCAATGCGACCGGATTAGTAGCAATAGCAGTCACACAAGGAAAGAAAAGTGATGCATGAGTGCTATTATTTTTATGTAAAAAGCATCTAAAAAATACACGTGTTAATGCGTTTTTTTTCACGATGCACTTTTTTTTGTTAATTGAGGCGCACCATACACCAGTGTGAACCTGGCCTGAAAGGGACCTCTTAACTCCAAATTGCTGCTTCATGTTTTAGATACTAAGGGGGTAATTAAAAATGGGTTATTACTGACACATTTTTAATTGTAATATGCATCATTTTTATCAACACGCCAGACTAATATCAGCGTGAATATATCTATTTGTTTTACCAATTTCTTTTTTTTCCTGATAGTTCCTTTAAATAAAATGACCGCCAGTAAACATGAAGACAACTGAAAAAGGAGAAGTAACACACATTATGTTCTTCATAAAAAAAAAATACATTGGTTTTTCGTTAGCAGAACCTGATACATTGAATTGCTAGAACTTCACAGATTTCACTGCCAGTTTAACTAGAAAACCTGACGTTAGCATGGGGGAAGGGGAATGAATTACACCAACTATTGTATTCTTTTCATTTACAAAGCTTGATAATTACTCCAGGAAGTCAGGGAACAATGACAAGGGGTGTACACGTGCCCAGTCTCCATATTGTTAATGTATTGACCCCTTTGACCCCTGTTATTACACTTTTCTATGGGGACTGGACACACTTTTCAGAGATCTAACATTAAAACCCCCCTGGTTCAAGATAGAGAAACCTTCCAGCAAATTCTCCTTGAGAAATATACATATAATACCCAATAGGCTCGGCTCCAACATTGAGGGTACTCAAAGTTCACAGGTACGGATATTCAGGAGCAAACCTGTGATTAGTAGATGTTTGGGGGGATGAGAGACCCACTTTAATACTGAATAGACTGCTAAATCTTCTTGTGGCTAAAATTCTGAAACTTAAGAGCAACACTTACAAAACATCCCAACAAAAAGGATCAAATAAATCTTTAACAAAGATCAGCAAGGGTAAACAATGCATTTTTAAACCCTACTCCCTTTTGATAAGGTCACATCCACGTCATATCGGGGTATAATGTATGTAAATTAGCAATATGTGATGTCTCAAGGTGTTTTTTATCCTACAACTCCCAGCCATCCTTAACAGCCAAAAATACAACTCTCAGTCGACTATTCCAGGCCATCTTTAATATAAGCGAATTAATAAGGAAAATAAGTCATTTAAGTACAAACACCTGCCAGAGGGGTTAAACATAATTTCATATAGACGCAGGGAAATAACGATGTCAGTGTTCCTCAGACCTGTTAAATAAAGCCTCAGCTTCCATAGTAAGGAGATGGATAAATCCTTCTGATGGTAATTAGGTTAAACAGTTCATCAGATCTGTTTGAAAGCCAAGCATGGAGTGGAATAAAAATGAGGATGCACACTAGAATGGCCTTCTCCATCAGCCTATTACCAAGATAACATGGTGAATTACTTCTGCCTCAGTACCGGCAATGTCTCTCTCCCTCTCGACTCAGCAGTCATTGAACAATGCCGCTTGCATGATTACACTAGGGAAACTTTAGGTCGTCTTAAAGAAATATCACTGCTAATGTGCTCCTAAAGATTAAACAATTTCAGACAATTTTTTTTTTTAAATAACAGAGGCCAGCTGGAATTAGATGCATGGGGATTAAAGGGGAAGAAGATTCCTCAAATGGACCTGTAGTTCATATATATTGAATCTGCACTTCCTAAATTGTGACTAGAAAGTACGTTATTTAGATATTTATCTTAAAAAAAAACCAAGGTTTAAAGAAGAACGAAAGCCAAAAAAAAGCCATATTAAATACATACCTCATACTAAGTTAAATCGTTGCAGTCACAGCTTGAACTGTGCTGTATTTTCCCTGCACTGAGGCAGACTTCTCACCGCACTTCACACACAATATTCAGCCTGAAGCTCCACACACTTGTTGAATCCATGGTTTAAGAGCCTTATTCACCATTGTGCGAAGTGAGCCGCGAAGCCTTCGGCTCACTTCGCAAATGGTGTTATGCGCCCACTGATGTCCTGCTCGCGGACATCAGTGAGCGCATTAAAGGGATTCCAGTCTTGGCAAAGAGACTCGAGTGCATAACACCATGTGCGAAGTCAGCCGAAGGCTTCGCGGTTCACTTCGCACAATGGTGAATAAGGCTCTAAAAGGCTTCAAACATCATCACATTCATTGCGGAGCCAATGAGAATGCTCCCCTCAATGAACGTGATGACGTATAAGGTCTTACAGTGGAGCTTTGGGCTGAATCTTCTGTGTGTAGGGTGGTGAGAAGTCTGCTTCGGTACAGTGAAAATATAGCACAGTTCAAACTGTAACTGCAACTATTCAGCTTACTATGAGGTATGTATTTAATAGGTCTTATTTTGTAGCTTTAGTTCTTCATTAAGGCTAGGTTCACACTGACGTTTTTATGAGCAGTGTATATGTGCCGCACATAAAAAACAAAAAAGCCATGCCGTGTAAACCTATGGATTTACCTTGTTCCAGCCACATTTACGTATTTTGTGCATACGGAATGTTGTCCATCATATTTTTGCCAGCGTGTATACACCGCGCACAAAATGCAGCCAGATAGGAGGAACGCTGAGGAAGCATTCACACTGGAGTCTGGTAAGTACAATAGAAATGCGCATCTAGAAAATACGCCAGACTGAAATAAGCTGGCGTATTTTTTAGACGCATGGTTCTAAATATGCGGCGCAAAAATGCTGTGTGTGAACCTAGCCTTAGGGAAAATTTTCTGAATATGTAGTATCTAAAGCACCAAAGATGACATTAGGACTATGATAAGAAGCTTTCAGGAATTCAACTTCAAACCTGTTTACAAGCCTTGTATTTGAATAAATAATGCTAATCCACATGGCTATTTTTATTCTTGCCAATAGTTGTCCTTTAAATATACTGTATATAATACTGATATGGTGGATGTAGTTTGACTGGACTTTATTGTATACTGAAGTTTACCACATATGTATATATTGATGTCACACGGCCAATGGCAAAACATTCTTTTCTGTCCTAGCAGAATAAATTTAAAACATTTGCATATAATTAAAATACAATAACTTAAATAAATATTCCTCCTGTCATCATTTATTTCCTACTCAATATCCAGAAACTGAAGCAGCTATACCTTGCACACATATAGGGTATATTTGCCCCATTATGACATATACAGGGGAATTCATCAATGGGGTAATCTTTGTAGAGGTCTAGAAACCCATAGCAACCAATCAACCGTTAGCATTCACGGATATATAATTCATTCAAACAATTTGGTTGCTATGGGTTACTAAACCTCTGTAAACTATTGTCCCTGTTGATGAATAACCCTCATTACTTAATACAGGAATCAATTAAAATGATTCATCACCTTTAGTAGTGATAAAAAAGTAGTATAGTGCTGCTTCTAAGGTAAGGTGCAATTTATAGAGAATTCATTCATTGTGCGAATGGCAGCTTGTGAGGCACTTTACAACCAATAAAAGGTATCACCTACAGTATTATCTACTTGTCTCTGCTTATATCTATGGCTAACACGGAGCTACGCTATACAACCATCCGGTAACTCTGGTCCTATCCAGTTTAAGGTCTCTTTCAGATTACTGTTTTTCGCTCGATTAATAGTGTCTCCAGACTTACTAAAACACATTTCAACAGAATTCAGCAATAGATTATTTCATTGGCAGACAACTGTAAATCATTGATCTTTTTAGATTGGATACAAGTATCTATTGACCATAAGGTGACTGAATATGTTCTACTACAAAGATGCTGCTTATTTTACAAGTACTGCCTGTTCCTAAGATTAGAGGATAGATTATTTTCATAGATCTCCAGTTCATGTTAAGATTAATTTCTTGAACAGAAAATAAGGATTATGCATAGTAGGCAGACAACTGCTGGTCTGCATAGATCCAGACAAGCCATGCAAGGACAATCAATTATTTCTGAAAAGTTGCCCAATGTCATCTGAAGGTCACTTCTTAGACAATAAACCAGAACTAACCCAGTGAAAGAAACACCTGTAAGGATGTAACACATGAACTACAGTTCCAAATATCCTCTACAAAAAACATTTAGAAGACCAAGTATTGTACAGAACCTCAGCCATATTGGAAACGTGGCAAACCATGGTTTGAAGTCTGCATAAATTGTCAGCAAAGGTTATTTTGTTAATAAAGCAAATTCAACAAACATCTTGATGTCTTTGAGGTCTTTAGTATTTTTTAAAAGGAAGACCTGAATTAAGATTGTACCATACCACAAGAATATAACATCAACGGTAAATCAAAAGATATTCTAAGAAACCTCAACTACATCATGAAACAAGTTTTCTTATTCTTCACTTACAAACCCCTTCCCTTACACACCGCCACCAAAACCTTCCGTATAAATTACAGTTTAATTGAAGATGGCAAAATGACTCCAGAATTTACAGGAATGGGGGGTATTTGAAACTTCTGTAAAATTTAATTGCAGATGTTGGATTAAACATCAATGCAAAATAGATTTTAAGTCTACTAAATTACATGTAATATTCCAACTCTTCAACACCACCTTATTATTGCCTGTGTTTAAAGTTAGATCAGAACATTGACATTATATTTCACTTTTAATGGACCATACTACAAATATTTATAAATAACACATTAATTATACATTAGACTAGTTATGACACATTCTAAGGTTGGAAGTGTGAAAGGCAGACAGCTGAAAAACATTTATTGAAAGAAGTAGATCTCAGGCTGGGCTAAGCAGCTAAGGACCGCTCTGGGTCTTTCTGAGTTTATATTGTGAAATCTGGCATTATTCTCGCAAGTTTTTTTTTGAGTTTTCGAAATTGAGCTTTTCGATACCGATTTCTCTAAATTTTCGATGGAAAGGTAGACGTACTTTACCTTGTACCATGGCTACCTTTCCATCAAAAAATTTGAAAAACTCAAAAAAAACTCTCACGAGAACAATGTAAGATTTCACTCGGTAAACTCAGAAGGACCCAGCGTGGTCTTTCCGAGTTGAATAAATTTCAACCCTAAGTGTTTTTTAAAATGTGATAAAAATAGAATTTTAAAAAGCAAAAAATGAGGATTTGACTAGTTAGTGCCAAAGTTAAGTACATAGATATGCAGATCACTTCTTTTATTTCCCATATGTATCTATAACTAATAATTTATTAGCAGTGGCCAGGGCTATGGTAAGACAATATAGTCAAGTGACTTGGGTGCTACCATAAACTTCTGAGGGAGAATTGCTGGGGAAACTTTTTTATTTTTTAAACAAAGACACTGTTCCTGGCCACTGTTAGTCTGCATCAGTTCTTGAGGCTAGCCTTGAGTGTGCTGCTGAATGAAGTCTGCCAATTTGTCTATCTGACTACGTTACCTTAAATCGTTTCACTATGTGGTTCCCTTATCTGAAAGTCATTGGGTCATTGGGGATTGGGTACAATGCTCCAATTAGAAAGCAGATCAAAGATAAGGGAGCCCCATTGCTGAGTGATGGTAGGAAAATGTCAGATTGCAGCAGCAATCTCAAGCTTGGCATTGAGTGTGGCTGCAGTACATTGAGGGGGCCTCTGTATGGGGAATGATTGGGGAAGGACTGATGCACTGCTTGGGAAACAACAGGAGGAAATTGCTGTACTTTGTGGGCTACTAAGGGGATGGCAGTTCTGCACTGTATGGAACATGACAGCATTCTGAGAGCTGCTGCAGTACAATGAGGGGATATTCTGCTCTCTATAGAGAAGAAGCTGCCACACTATATGGGGCACAATTGGGCGGAAATAGCTGCACTGAATAGGGCACTATGTGGGAGAACAGCTTTGGGGGGTATTTTGCCATTTTTTGACTTGGGGGACATTAATGCTTGACAGAGTGGCTGGGGCCCCCAGAGTGCACCTATTGTTATGCCCAGTTAATACCAGACAGGTATTAAAGAAGAACTAATGTACCCAAACCATAACTGATGAGCTGAAAGTACAGATTATGCCTGACTATACGTTGAATAGCATCTGTCACCGTTTGATTCCTTGCTAAGTGTATCCCCTGTTTAGTGAATAAGGAGTCCAGAATTTGTATCTGTGAAAGTGAATGACTACAGAGTAGTGTAAATTAACTACATCTGGCGAATTCACACTGTACCCACCAAGTTTTTTATATTCACCTTCTTTTTATTGAGAATAGAGAGCAGGGGTGGCCAATTATTTATCTCATGGGGCCGCGTGAAAGGTTTGAGTGGTTTTAGAGAGCCAGAGTGGTGTGGCTAGCTTGCCGGCAGTTGGTCATGCCTCCCCCCCCCCCCATTTTCACATGCTCGCGCGGGCCCATTGGAGATGGTTGGAGGGACGGATGTGGCCTGCAGGCAGTACAATGTCCAGGTCTGATAAAGTTGTGATTTTCTCATATTCAGTGATTTTTTGGAGGTGATGAATAATTGTATTTTGAGATGGGATTCTGGCTGACCTCCAGTATTTAGCTATAACGCTAAGCTTTTTAAATGCATTCCTGAACTCAATTACTGTGCATGTTTGGAGGTCTTCTTGCATATACAGCAGACAAAAATGCACAGAAAATAGAGAAGCTATCTGTTACATAATAGACGGAGCCAATTCAGCAAAGCAGCGAATCCCTGAGCACCCAATAAATGAAACCATTAGCATAATAGTGTCAACAATTCTGTAATCTTTTGATTAAGTGGTCACACTTATTTTTAAAGAGCAAAACAAACAATCTTACATTTCCCTAAATTCTTAAGGAAGGGATTAGTTAAACAATCCAACAGCAGCTAATTTGGTGCCTTTTTGTAATATCGCTGAAACAATTTATGCATAAAACACCATTAAGGAATGATGTTTTGCTTGATGCATTTTCCAATTTCTTCAAGGTACCCCGTGATCAGTAACGACAGAAATGGCACAGATGTTAAAAGTGAAAAGAGCCAATTAAAATTATGGAAGGGCTGGCAGTGTTTCCAGCAAAATATAAGAAACAAAAGGCATATATTATTTAGCAAGTATCACCGAATTATCCTTTGATTTTATTTAAGGCTGGTGTCACTTGGCAAGATAAGTGGCCTGTAGGTAATATTGCACCATGGTCAGTGTCCACCAGCCCACCATAGGAACACACCCAGACCCCAACCAAAAAAAACAAAGAGAGTCCAATGAAATTTATAAAGCTCAAGAAAGGAGATTTCAACCTTGGAGTTTTATCAATGTCAAAAAAATGGGAGCCCATTCAAAAAATATAGATCAATATTTTGGGCACCTGTTTTTTTTTTTTACATCAATAAAACTGAAGAAGGTCTAAATAGACTCTCCAAATTTATAAATTTCACCCCTAAACTACCAAATGAATAAACCCATTTAATATAATAGTGGTGCAAAGTTCCACCGCTGATTGGATCCATGGAAGCAGCATCTTTGATGGGCTATTCATGCCAAAGACTGATGGAAATATTAAATTACAGCCGGTGGGGTGGTACTATATTTACTCTCAATTTGTAACACTTGACAGGGCTTCAAGATTTTCCAAACTCACAGTGATTGTTTACCTGCCAAGCAAGTAAGCAGTAAGCGAGTGGGTACAATGTAGATTAACAGGTCCAATGCAGCAGTAGCATAACTACAGAATCCCGCCCCCAGAAATGATGCAGCATTGGCACTGAGC
>WMED01007267.1:0-17776 GCA_019650415.1 Pipa parva
AGGCGTAACGGGCTCTGGGTTCGCTATAGCTCCTCAAGTGGCGACCCAGTTCCCGAAGTATTCCCTGAGTATGTTTTAGTAAACCCGTGACAAATAAGCTAAGGTTTTTTACACTATGGAAGCTTTTACTTTCCTATATGTGAACATGGTTCTGTTATCTCCATGAATAATTGCTTATTTATCCATATACTGAGAGAACCCTGTAGTTTTAGAAGATCCACTACTGGTTCTGATATTCAAAGCCTGATTATTTAATCATCTGTTGAGCATGTAGTCACACTGGTGGTGAGTAGTTTGGAAGCCTCTCACCATTTTGTCACATGTGAATTGGAGTAAACTCTTTATCCTAAGCACCTTTATCACTGCTACTTTTTTGCTCTTATTTTGTTTTTTTGGGCTACCACTATTTTATTTTTACCATTGATGAGGCACTATTTGGTGCTTTTTTGTGCGCTTCTTTTTTAGGTTTTAACATGAATCTTAGCTGATGACTAATCAGAACTGCAAGTTTTGAGTTCTAAAGAACTAAAGGTAAATATTCTCATTATAAACTTGACTGTGACAGCCTATTGTGACAGCCTATTGTAACTATCTTTATCTGCCAAATATGCACCTATACGCAACAATTTGGACTTTAGTGAATAACCCCCCAATTGGTCCATTTTAAAATGGATGCATGTTGCTCTATTTTGTACCATGGTGTTGAAAGTATTCATACAACGTAATGTTATCTTGTGTGTTCATCTTACTATGTACAGCACTATATAAATCAACAAATACAGATCAAACATTAGTTATCAATTGCCATGCCAACTCAAATGTTTTTGGTGTTGCTGGACCTTGTAGCTGGATATTTTTTTTAAGACTAGGATTTGCAGGTATGCAAGCACCCTAGGTAACTAAAAGCCGATTCCAGTTAATTACAGTGCAAGACTAACGCCCAATGTTTACATTTGAAAAGAAAGGGCACAACAGATAAATAAAAGGATAATGGTCCCATAGATTTATTAACAGGTTAGCAAAACAAAGTCAAATGGATTACACTATTTACATGTTATTTGAAAAATAAAGTAGTGATAAAAGCACATCACAATCTTTACATAGTTGTTTTTTGGTAGCCACTCCAGAGGTTCGACTGATAAGAGAAGCTTTAAGTAAATGCCAATAGATATGCAGTAAGGCTCAGCCACCAATGAGAAAACCTTTCATTTTAATTTTGCAATACAAAGAATTCTTTATGGTCTATTCCATGTAAACACTACAAAGAATGCACTGAGAAGTACACTATAGTATGAGCCTTTTCATTGGTATATACCACTAAGTATACCAGTTTTTAAAGGTTTGGAAAATCAAAAGCCTATTTTATCTTTTTAAGTAGCTGGTAAACCTGAAATGATTTCTGCTCATAGCAAAGGAATGAGGTAGGGGATACGTTATAGCAACTCAAAGTATGAGCCCCATGCAAATATTTGGGAAGATAACCTATACTGTATCTAAAAAAAAAAAAAAAAATCTAACAAAAAGTGCAATGCAAACTAAGGTAATGAAAAATATGCAAATTTACATCATGAAATAATAGAACCATAACACAATATTACTCAACTTGGGAATCTGAAAGTGAATCTTATATTATCGCACCATACCTCCTACTTTTAAAGTGGGTGGTGTTAAGAATGGTTTAAATTCAATAAAATCAACTTGTCTTTGCGCAAGTGCAAAACGCAAAATGGTGCTCAAATTATTTGGCATCCACTGAATTATAACAGTCACCTTCTACTGCTGTTAACATTTTAGATTAAAAAAAAAAAAAACCTCTTCCCCCCAACCCTTCCGTAAAAATAATAAAAACAAAAAAAGACAAGATCTGATTTCCCCATCCAGCACAATTACTACATTCAAATAAGAAAAAAAAAAGTGATGTATTAGAGAATCCACCTGTTAAAAAGACCACTGCTGGTCAACTTCCAAAACAATTACATACAACACTCTAATACCCACTAAACCACTTTGTCAATTTGTGAGGATTTGTTGTATGGAGATAATTCCTCATCTCCTGGTGTTTATTACATATTTTTTATAAAAGAAAAAAATATTTCCCCTGTTTCCTTTACCTCCAGGCAGGCCATTTTAACTATGCCGATTTAAATAGCAGATTATTTTAGAGCAATCATAACTGCAAATGTGAAGGTTTTTTTCCCTTAATTTTAAACAAGCATGCAATGCACCAGATGTGTCACCCTTTACAGCAGAGGAGGGCAATTATTTTTGCCGTCAGGCTGAGTGAATGGCCCGGATGGCTTCAGAGGGCCAGGGGGGGCGTGTCTATCGTGCTGACGCCTATGGCAGTTGGCCGCACCCCCGTTTTTACATCTTGCCGAGGGACAGTCTTAGGAGTCTAGAGGGCCGGATATGACCCGCGAGCCGTAATTTGCCCACGTCCGCTTTACAGAATCCTAAGTGCATTTGTAATAGTTTAGCAGTTGTTTGTGCCATAACCCTTTGAGTATCAAACACTGAAATCCATAACATAAGAATTGTGGTATATATATATATATATATATATATATATATATATATAATATGTCGATCCTGGGAATAAATGCAAAATCAATATTTGACAAAATCACAATCTTGAGATTTGGTCAGAAAGGTGCTAATCTCTAAATTAAAGCAAACAAAAAACAGCCAATAGTTCAAATTCAGTAATCTGTTATCTGAACCTCATTCTATATTAAAAATGAAAAAAAAAATCACAGTATTTTAAGACAAAGCCCATTGAGGGATTTCAAGCAGGATAATCGTGTGTAGTACAAATGATTAAAAAAAAGAAAAAAGTTTATTCACTGTCTTGCAGAGTTTTCAATATTTAACCACCAGGAAAGTAGTATGAACAAATACAGACAATTCCCATAGATAACTTGAGGTACTAAGTCAGGTGGTCATGTGAAGTGCAGGTATATAATATTTTTATAGTTGTCTCTAAAGCAGCTGCAGTATTTGGAGTATTAAAAGTATAAAGTTGTCCCGAAAGTGGTGCTTTCAAAATGATAGTCTAGTGAAAGATTCCATGAGTCTTTGGAGAAGATTCCACAGTAAAACTGTGCTGGAATGTCCTCCAGTCAGTCTAAATATTACTCAAGCTTTGTTCCAAGTATTTGGATTCCATGGAGTGATTCCTTCCCTCATTTAAATAAAATGTAAAGTTTACACACTCACATGATTATCAGTGCTTGGAAAGTAGGATGTTAAGGTCCTTTAAAGCAGCTCTTCATTTATTTAATCTAGTAAATTCCCCCTCCCCCCACACACTTCTACCAGTGTTCAAGTAAGTCCTTTGTTTGTCTTCCAGAATTGTTCATTCTTTTTTGGTCTCTATGTTCTCTGCAAGAGATAGGGTTTTCAAACTACAAGTCTTTGTCTGCTGGGAAGCATCAACAGCTATCCTTTCCTCTGGCTTTTCTATTTTGCCAACAGGAAAATCTTTCTTGCTTTGCTCAAAATTTTCATTTGGCTTTCTGTTCTCTTCATTCCCCTTCTTGTCATCATGAACAGTCCTACAAAAGACAAGGACACTTTTCTTTTAATTGAATTCTACCAAAATTAGTTAAAATAATTCGTACATACAATAAATTATATATAAAATACCTGAAGAAGAAGAATCCATGGGTGAAATTTAATAAAATTGCGATATTGCATGATTTTTACCAATATCGAGGTATAGATATTGCCGATATCTGAAGTTTATCGATATCGCGATGTTGGCAATAGAAATGCTTAATCTGTTTATTTCAATAGAAAAAATCCGTAATATCACTGGAAATTCGATATTGCGATATCGGCAAAACTGCGATATCTCGATATCTGTAACATTGACATTGCGATATCGGTAAAAATCATTCGATATCATGATATCGGCAATATTGATATCGCGAATTTCAATTTTATTAAATTTCGCCCATCATGAATGCAATTAAGATTTTACAAAATAATTTTATTAGTGAAAGGTAGTGCAGGCTTGGAAACATCCCTAACAGAAGTAAACTAGGTTAAAAATGTAAAGATTAAGAGATAGCAATTATAATGCATAACAAAAAGTGAGCATAAAATTAATACAAAATGCAGACAATGTACTACGGCATGTAATAGAAGATTCATCATATATAACATATTTTGTATTTATCTATAAAGGTCTTGATAAAGGCATGAATTCTGTAGCTGAAACATTGACCTTGTACATGCATTTTGTATTGATGATAAACAAGGCTTTTATGCACATAGGACCCATGAGTGCAGGAGCAATTCTTCAATGTTTGCTTTGACCCAGTCTGACTCTATGCTTAAGGGAAGGGGGAGTTTGAGAAGTTTATTCTTTTATATGTAGAAGAGAAATATAATTGGCTCTTGCCTCATTGCTGTTTTGTCTTCCTCTGCATCAACACTGCAGGATAATAGGCTGAACTGGATAGACGTGTCTTTTTTCAGCCTCATACAGTATGTTACTATATGATAAATAGATAAATAGATGAGCTTAATAGATTAGGAAATCAAAAAAGTAAGGGATTGTAATTTTTGGCTATTTCACTCCTTTCATTAAAAAAGCCTCTTATTTATGCTTCCCTTTCTTGCAAGTGTTGTTAAATGTTTAAAGTTGATGAAATTGTTTATGTTTGATTATAATCAATGGACTCATCCTCCGACTTTTTTGGCCTAACAAGCAGCCTAAGCCTTGTTTTCTATAGTTTTGCTATGTTGTTTGTAATTGGTGGGGAACTTTTAATGTTTAATTGTTAACATAATGCTTGCCGTTATGTTTACATCACAAGCACTGCCATAGACACTTAAAATGTAATGCAAAATGTGTTCAAGACACTTCTTTAATAGAAAGTAATACTTTTTATAAAATATTCAGACTACTGTTAAGGTAATAGTTCATTTTACAAAAAACTGTGAACTCCTACTTACATTCCATGTCTGAACACATGACGTTCCCACTCAACATATTGCTGAAAGGTTCTTCCACAGAACTCACAAGGAAAACGTTTTTCCTGAGTGGCATCATTGCTTTCTGAAACAGTCACCACAACTAAAGGCAAGTAAAGATAAAGAATAAGGATTTTTATGATTTCATAAAAAAGACATTTTTTATACAGTAAATAGTAAAACTGGTTCACAAAATTATTCTGCACTGTGAATGCCAATATATTAATACATTCTAATGCAACACAACACTGGTTGTTATACTCTATAAGCCTCTGCTTGCAACTGCTCTGCATATTGCAGCTAGCAGTAAATCATGGCAATGCTCAGCCATAGATATCTTGTCATGGTTTACTATATGATTAAACACTATGTGCAACCAAACGTATGAAGGCATTTTCCAATGTGCAAAGTAATAAATGCTAATTAAAGGACAAGCGGCTTTCCATACAATGATTAAACCACCATATGCTTATAGTAAATGGACAGCAATGTAATAAAAAGATACAGTAACCTGCATTTAGGTGTATATGCAATTTAAACAGCATGTAATACTATATTTACAGTTTTCTATGGCTAAATGTAGTTAAAGATGGACAGTGCCTAATACCTACCCACTAAATATAGCACCTGTTCACATTTCCCCAGTTACACAAAGGAAACCAATCACCATATAAATGAGAACGTTTTGGAACTCACCTTCAGCCTTGCTGGCAACCTCCTCTTCATCACTGCTGGCAGTTTCTGTTTTATCTTTCATTTGTTCCAACTGATCCAAGTTAACAAGCCCAACTAATTCAAAGTTACGACTCACCTGCAATAAAATAATGAAAACTTATACAGCTGTGCATTTAACTACCTGCTTATTTGTCAACATATGTCTTCTGGCAATCTCTTCGTGGATGGCCAAGCGCCAGCTCACATTAAATCTCACTAAAACAGAATTGATTATCTTTCCACCTAAACCTGGTCCCGCTCCTACCTTTTCCATTCTAGTAGATGGTGCCATCGTCAACCCTGTAGCCTCTGTACATTGTCTTGGAGTGACTTTTGACTGTACCCTTTCCTTCTCGAATCACATCTCTTCCACTGCCAAAACTTTTCGATTTTTCCTTCACAGCATTGTCAAGATCCACCCCTTTCTCTCTCGCCCCACTGCTGACACCTTCATGCATTCTCTCGTTCTATGCCACCTTGACTACTGCATTGTTCTTCTATCTGGCCTTCCGGCTTACCACCTCTCCCTGCTCCAGTCTATTCTAAACTCTGCTATCAGAATTTTCTCCCTCTATCCCCAGAGGGAACAGCTTCTCTCCCTATCACTCTCTGCTCCTTGGCTCCCCATAAGTAATCAAATCATTTACAGTGTTCTCCTTTTGACATTTAAGGCGCTTCACTCTGTTACCCCAACCTACATTTCCTCTTGTATGCCCATACATTTCTCGTCAATTGTGCTCCTTACAAAGCAAACAGCTTTGCATGCCACACACAAATACTGCCCTTTATCATCTTTTATTATTATTATTTATTAATTCTTAAACCCTTTTCTATCTCTGCCCCTCACATCTGGGGCAAAATTTAATAAAAATTGAAAATACTGATATCAGTATATCGATTAATTTTTTACCAATATCGAGATATCAAACAGTGTTTGCCGATATCGCAATATCAGTTTTCTTCAGAATTGAAAATTCAATCAAAACAATGAAAAAACTCAAAAATTCAATTCCGATTTTTCAAAATTTGAATTTTTCGGTCAAAAAGTTGAGAATGGCCTTTTTGACTTTAATAAATTTCGCCCCCTGGAATTCTATGCCCGTTTATCTTCACCAGGAACATTCCCTCCACACTTTTAAAGTCAAACTGAAATCCTACCTTTTGGAGCACTAGCACTGATATTTATCACTGATTTTTATGTATACAGGTAGTCCTCGACTTACGACGTTGATTTGTTTTTACGAGGTGTCACAAATTGAATTTCGACGCAAGTCGAACCATACATTCATATACAGTATTGTACCATAACAACAGTACTGTACTGCAAACACTTAGCCTATCCAAACACCTAGAACTACACCAAACACTCTCGTATAAAGCGTTGTAACCACGAAACGACGTAACTCCAGACTGTCGTAACCCGAGGACTAACTGTATATTTTATTTAACACTTAGCCATTTATGCTTACTATTTGTATTTATTTATGGACTTATGTTTCAACACATTGTCACAGCTCTTATTACCCTTTTATCTGTTTATGCAATTCTTCCTCCCATTTAGACTGTAAGCTCTACGGGGTAGAAACCTCCAACCTCTTGTTTGAATCACAAACTGGCACTTAAAGTGAAGTATCCGTGTGATATTAAACTGTATTGTTTAATGCACTTTTCCCATGTCTATATTTTATTTTTATTACTGAAATGTACAGCGCTGCATATGTTTGTGGCACTTCATAAATAAAATTATACATACATAAACTCCATCATTCTTTAACTTAAAGGAACAGTTAAGTCCCCAACAGTTATTTGTCCATCTATTTACCATTGCTAAGTAAATGCTTTGGAGTATTTATTACTTACTGGTTCCTGTACTTTTGAATTTCTAGCTCCTTTTTACAGAAGCCCCTCCTCTCTCACCTACTTCCTCTTCAGCTGATCATCTTGGAATCTTAGGCCAGACTCATACTGGCGTATTAAAAAACGTACTTGGTAGCGCTTATATACTAAACAATTTAAAAATAAAGAAAAAAGTGTCCGAATAAAGTGTCCGTATGGTGTGTTTTTTTTTTTTTTAATGCGGTTGCGAAAGACCATTGAAAATAATTACTGTTGCACGTACAATCTCACACTATCGTTTCATAAAGAGGAACTTGCACCAGGATGCTTCATGTCATGGTTTTTCAAACATATGGCGGGGGGTTATTCACTAAGGTGCGAATTTGACTTTCGAATTCTCAAACAGTGGATTCCCATAGCAAATCCGCGATAATCTTCAAATTGTAAAGTTGAGACAATTTTTTAAAGTTAAGAAAGATTGTGACAATTTTCTCATTATAAAGATGCGACTGTCTTTATCTGGTGAATTCACACCTATACGCAACAATTTGGATTTTAGTGAATAACCCCCATGGAGCATAATGCAAACAATGCAACAGTATTAGTAGCAATAGGAACTGTACAATAGCACTCGCACATGAAAGAAAAGGAACACACAAGTACTATTATTTATATGTAAGAAGCATCTTTAAAATACGCCAGTTAAATGCAATGCTGCTTTGGTTCTTCCCGACTTTACCAAGAGAAATCTCAGATTGATCTTGTGAGATTTCTTTTGAGATCGGGTTTCTTGATCCTGAATTTTCAAAATTTTCTATGGAAAGGTAGCCATGCTACTAATGTTAAGTATGGCTACCTTTCCATAGAAAAAAATTGAAAACGCCAGATCGAAAAACTATCTTTGAAAGAAAAAACTCGTGAGATCAATCCAAGATTTCGCTCGGTAAAGTCGGAAAGACCAGTGGTCTTATATTTCAGACAAATCTTTTGCTTAAGAGAGAGAAGGAGCTTTTACAAGAAAATGTCTGAGAATTAAAAATTGTGATATAAGTAAATACATGCAGCAAAATGCATTAATGTAAAAGTAACAGAAAGGCAGATAATTGTTGATGACTTAGCTGTTCTTTAAGTGGGCTTGCTGTGTGCCCCTTTAGCCACCTTTTAGACTTTCTACTCCACTATTATTTCACGCTATATTCATGTTTCTCTTCAGCAGGTGTGGGCATTTTCAATTTACAACTAGCACAGTGTAAGGTAAGCGAATAAAGTTTTATTGCATATTTAAAATGTTAAAGTTTATGCACGAGTTTCCCTTTTTATTTGGCTGCAGTTCCTAACAATCAAAACTTTTAAACCAAGGAACAGATTATACCTTATGCTCCTCCCTCAGATGATTATCCAGCTCTTCAGATTGTTTGGTTTCATAATAGCAGAGCTGACATTTGTAGGGCTTAAGTTCATTGTGCTTCACTATGTGCTGTTGTAAGGCCTCATCACTTGAGCAGGTAAAGGTGCATTTATCACATCGGAAAACAACTCCCTGCAGTTGTTTTGATAACTTTGAACGACAGACTTCAATGGGAACAACTCTCTCTTCTGAAAAAAAAAAAAGGTTATTTTCTTTTTAAATGAGTGAGGGGGGGGCAAAACAATACTGAAAGAAAAAAAAATTTGCATTACCAATACTGAGAAAAATGCAGGTGGCAATCAAAGGCAATAAACTCTGAAGCTGAAATTGTACACTAAGTCACTCAGATACTTAGGCAAAAGTTTGACAAATGTACTGGAAATCAAGTTGACATGTGACTTTCATCTTACTGCACAAACCGTCCACCTTCAGAGTAGAAGCACAAAGAATCTGAACATCTGTTCAATCTACTATTCTAAACGGGTCTTTAAATGCAAAAAAAAAAAATTTATAGCAGGCAATTTCTCTTGTTGCATAAACAATGAATATATTTAGCAATTTCTTGGCACATTTTTATTCTAAAAATGAATAAATATGGTTAGGTGCCGATTTAAACACTATATGTACGCTATTTAATTTAAGATAGCTCACCAAAAACTTCATAACCTTTGATAAGGGGGTAAAAACTGCTCAGACAACTGCTCTCTGGGAAATTAAGCATTTTATGCGGAAAGTTTACTGAACAACCAGTAGCAGATATAGGCCCTTATTCACCAATGTGCGAAGTGAACCGCGATGTGTTCGATTCACTTCGCACATTGTATTATGCGCATGCTGATGTCCTGTGCGCGGACACCAGCATGCACATTAAAGGGATTCCCCTCCCGGCGAGGAGACTCGAGTGCTCTCGCCGGGAGGGGAATCCCTTTAATGCGCATGCTGATGTCCGCGCACAGGACATCAGTATGCGCATAACACAATGTGCGAAGTGAGTCGAACACATCGCGGCTCACTTCGCACATTGATGAATAAGGGCCATAATCTATTTAGCAATTGTCCCTTCCTTCTATACCTTACTGCATGAGGCAACTAAACACTACTATGGGTATTCTCTCAGTGATTAACAATGGCTGCGGAAGGTGTTAGTTGCTAAACTGTTTATTTGTGTTGGGCAATCACAGAAAGGAAATCTGTAGACAAGAAGGGAACTTTTGTTTGAACAGGAACTTGAGCAGTACTGCCAAAATTCTAGGTTGAAAGTTTTTTCATTGTTCCCTTAGTGCCATGAATGGTGCACACTATCCAGATGTAATTTGGTGGCATAGCATATCCTTCTTTTACAGCAAAGAACATTATATGCTGGAAGAACACACTAATTTTATCAGTCATATCAACTTAAAGTTTCAAAATGTTCACTTAAACTGTAATATAGCAGAGAAGATCAAATATTTACTGCAATGTTTATATAGTCTGTACATACAAATAACACTCCTCTCTAACCTACTCCCAACCTAACAACAATGTACACAGGAGAGTTTGCACTAGCAATGGAGCTCCCAATGGTAAAAGCAAAGCCTGAAAGCTGATCCAGAATCCGCTAAAAATATCAATGGGCACCAGGGAAAGGGAGCCAACAATCAAACAAGAAACGCAGGAGGGGGAAAATAAACCAGCAAAGGGAATTCATGCAAATCTATGAATAAATTCACACTATTGAATGAAAGGCTGCTGCATTTCTATGATACACATTATGACAAAGCAGGCTTTTTTCAATAGTTGCACAATATAATGGATTATTTCACAAAACGTAGCATGTTGTCTATAATGATCAGTCAAACGCAAGTAATTACCAGGAAGGCAAGTCTGTATGCACTTATTCCAGTCTCAGATTGCTTATGATGGTTTTAAAAATAAGTCTATAAACCATCTTGTACCACATGAGATCATCTTTAGGCCATGACACTTATAACAAAATATGCATTATTACTATAAATAAATGTAATAAGGAGTGAGATGTTAAGGAATAAGCTCACTATGCTGAATTTAGCCAGTGTAGTGCATTGTTTCATCACACAGAACAACTGTTTAAAGTGGACCTGTCACCTCAAAACCTGAATACTAAATTAGGCTCTACTAATGAAATAAACATTTTTTCTTAAACATATAAATATTTTTTAAAAAAATGTACCATTCTATAGCGTTTCACACTGTCATTTTCCCTGTCAGTCTGACTTTTCTTTCTCAAGTTGGGGCTAAATGATGATTGATATTATAGCTCCTCCAATCAGATTGCTGCTAGATTGTGATTTAAGGGATCTGATTGGAGGAACTTTAATGTCACTCATCCTTTTAGCCACACCCAACCAGAGATTAAAGACTGGCATAGGAGCAGAAAAGAAGCAGGGAGTTTGCTTCTTGTACTAAAGTCTTAGCTGAATGCTTTTAGCATTCAGCTAAGACAACTCCCTGCTTCCTAAAAAAAAAAAAAGTCTGTTAAGTGGATCCGACAGGTCCACTTTAAATGTGCTGGTAGAAGGGGTAGAATATTGCATTCAAAGTTTGGGGGCCTATGTTGGTCATGCTTTTTTGACCAGATCAGGAAGCTGGAGTTAAAAATTCATCAATTATAAAACTTTATATTTGCCAAGAATGTTGAATTTGTATAGTCTGTATTACAAAACATTAACATTCATTTAACAGAACACAAACCCTTCCGAATTTGACAGATGCTTAGAAAGAGGACTCAGAGAAGTCGTACTATGGTCTCAGCAAAACAGAGTGAAGGATTTTATGTATAAATGTGATACCTTACATACCTAAACACTGCATGCATTCCAAAGAAAAGAAAGTTTAAAAATAAATTACTAAAAAATGTTCCAGAATTTGTAAGTGCAAATTCAATAAAAAAAATTTTATATAGGCAGTTGGGGCATTTTATGGAGTTACTGTTTTTATAACAGACAGGACTTCAAACAGGTGCCAAGTATTCATGGCTAATAGCAGCCCTAATTACATTCTCATCAGTATGCTAAACAGCCATATATTCCCATCTGTATCAGTTGAGAATCCAGCAGTTTCAGTTATCTTGTTATTCTTTGCAACCTTTATGCTTTTTGCATTTGTCTGTTTTTTTACCTGCATACTTTTCCCATATGTGCACCTTATATACACTCTAAAGGCTTATGCTGTGAGCTTACTAGTATCACCCTTAATTAACTTTGGTTACCTTTGTTATATGTAAAGTAGTTTATTCTACCACCTTAAAGCTGGAGTTGGGGGAAAGAGGGAGGGGGGTAAAATTATGTAACAGTCAGTCAACAGAAAGTTCAAGAGTGGCAATGGCAAGGTAATGCAGTTGTCCATGCCAACATCTGATCGCCCAGTAATTTTCCAGTCCTAGCTGTGGTCAATAAATTTTGAAACAGTCTTTCCTTTAACAATGCATATGTGGTTATGACAAAGTGCAAATTTTCCCTTTTTTCCATGTGAGTTACATTTTTATAACAGATATTTTCTCTACATTCTATAAAATAGAGTTGGAACTGGTACTATAAAACAGCAATTCTATAAACAAATGCATAGTTGCAAATGACTTCTCTTCATAAAAAGCAAGATAATAATAGCATTATATATTTTTTATAATTTCAAAGTATTTGACAACTTTCTGGGTATTTGGTTTCTATAGAGAATTGTTTTCAACAGCGATACATCACATATGTAAATGTACTTGAATACCTTTACCGTTATACTTTTAAAGCATTTTATAGTTTACTACCCATAAAACTACTATTTTTTTTTCTCTTGAATGTTATATAAAGACCTTGAGAGACGAGCTGAACTGTGTGCTTAATATAATAGAAGTAAGCCGACTTCAACAAGAGACAATTTCAAGCTCATGATTTAAGCACTACATGTATGAAAACACAGATATCTACAGCTTTTTATTTGAAGAAATACACAAGGAAACAAATATTAATTGGTTTCAATTTAAAGTTAAATATATATATATAGATGAAAAACCCACTGCAGATAGATAGATAGATAGACAGACAGACAGACAGACAGACAGACAGACAGACAGACAGACAGACAGATAGATAGATAGATAGATAGATAGATAGACTTTGCCTTTAAGTGGCAAAGCATGGGAACAAGCACAGCATGTATGGAGAAATTCATGTGTATGCTCTGTGCTCCTTTTTATAGGATCACAAAATGAAAACACAATAACTTAAATGAAGCCTATAGTCTTGAGTAATTTTACAGGATCTTTGGTAAGCCATTAACTTATCTTAATTAAAAGATACACACTGGAGGTCATAAAATAACACACATCTTTTAAAATAAACAAAAACAGCAAGTGCCAAAGTCTTTGATGGGAATTCAGGATAGTACGAAGTGAGGTGCGGAGTCCTCGCCTCAATTCGGACTGACTGATATGCGCTCGCTGATGTCCTGCATGCGAACATCAGAGAGCGCTTTAAAGGGAATCCAGTCTCGGCGAGACCAAAAGAGTTGCCTCGCCGAGACTGGAATCCCTTTAAAGCGTTCGCTGATGTCCGCATGCATGATATCAGCGAGAGCATATCAGTCAGTGTGAAGTGAGGTGTTATTCACTAATATTTAAATAGTTGCGTATAGGTGTGAATTTTCCAGATAGTCACAATAGATTGCTACTGTTGCAGTTGCGTCTTTATAATGAGAATATTGTAGCAGTCGCGACTTTAATATGGGAAAATTGTCGCAATCTTAATTTTAAAAAATTTCCGCAACTTTACAATGGGAAAATTGTTGCGGATTTACTATGGGAATCCGCTGTTTGCGAATTCGACAGTCGAATTTGCACCTTAGTGAATAACCCCCACAATCTTGCTAACAAATTTCAAAAGCATGCTTTAGCTACTAGAGGCCATTCCTTAAACCCCATAACTATTTGGGAGTACCAAGGAGCTGTACACTACAGCTTTGACAAAAACTTCCCAACAAGAGGGTATAATGTACATTTCTACAAAAATTAAAGGCTATAGCAGTGTTATTGTGATCATTGGGACGAATTTCAAAATTAAATACAACCTTTATAAAATAAAAAAAAAATAGAAAAAAAAGGTAATCATGCTTCCTTCTTTGGATTCCAGAAGCAAGCTGCTGCCAACTACATCCAGATTTACTGTTATACATGGTACCAAAAATAGAAAATAGTTTAAAAATTGTATTACCTCTGTGCAAAACAATATGGTCGATCATGTTGTGCTTATATTTGGTATGGTACAAACACAGAGGACAGCGCAGATCTTTGGGTCCTTCCTTAGGAGTTGCAGAATGTCCAGCTTCAACATGCATAGTGAATGCGGATCTGAAACAATTTAAAAATAAATACAGAAACAAACAAAACCTTTTCTATCCAATTTGTTTACTACCATGAGTTAGTACTACATGTGTAGGTAGAATAGAATTAACACACACAAATAGGCTCTTTCTGGAGCTTAGTATTGCAAGTGCCTTTCTTTTCTAAATTGCCGATGTTAGCAAACAAAGAAGCAGGTCACAAATATTGCTTCTGCACTGAAGAGGGTTTCATTGCAGGAACTGATGAAAAAGAAGATCACTAGTGAAAACATTAACATGGTAAGTATATGAAGTCTACCCACATTGAAAAAACCCTAGACTGAAATAAAGAACAATTTCACTTTCACTTACTTAAAGCATGTGTAGAAGGAGCAATCTTTGCACTTGAAGAGTTTTTTCCCTCCATGTTTGTCTCTGTAGTGACGGCGGATGCTCTGAATATATCCAGATGAGAAGTCACAAAATTCACAGTTGAGGACAGAGTCATGAATATGCTGCCCTGATGTGTGGCCCACAGAGAGTGGCACAGGGCTGTTGTTATTTCTAGCAAGGGCAGCTGACTGATAATGATTGAGTTGCTGCTGAACATCTGGAGGTTCAGAATATGAAGAATCTAGAGAGAGAAATTGAAAAAGTGACTCACTAAATGGTGAAAGAAGGGATTCTTTCAACAGACAAAACAAGGTAAAACCTTTCATGCTTCTTAAAGTAAGATCTGAAATAAATGTTTTTTGCCTTAAAACAATGTAATGCTATTTAATAAAGGGAATTAGTATTGGAAAAAAAAATGTCATCAGACTAACCATTTTACTTATTCTGGGATAGGGACCTACATTGTTCATAGTGATAAATGCACTACAGTCTTAGTACAGCAGTGCTGGACTCCAGCATGTATATTACTTTCATACTAAAGTGTTTTTAGAACTATGAACATTGCTGGGCCCTGCTTGGTGTCAGAATCACTTTAAGTATACACACCCAATGTCAACATGAAGGGGTAATTACTTCTTAGTAACTGTACTTTTTATGCAAATTTAGATTAGGTCATTAAAACAGATTTTCTTTTGTATTCTATCATTTCTTCTCCCAAATATTATGTATTACACTTATTTCAGCACTGAGAACATGAGATGTGCACACAAAAGAGCATTTTAACCTTTCCAATATTAATATCCTTTTTTTGGGGGAAAATTTTTTTTTTTTGACTGTGGCTAAATGACAGGACCATCTTCAAAGGGAATAATGCGGTTTACAGCCTAGAAGAGGTGAATACTTTCAGGCAATAAAATTTATTTTAACAGCTTAGTAAACAGACGAAAACAGACAGCCATAAAAACAGGCCATTTCTTGTGCATTAAATAATCTTTTTTTTCCAACCTTAGTAAATATCACCTTTAAGATCTGACTTAAGCCTAGTGCTTGCAAGGGAATGTATCTTACCATCTAAACCATATTCCTTTCCAATCCTTGTAGTTTGCTTACTTTGTGGACTGGTCTGAGATACAGTACGTATTCGAGGTAGCGTCAGGGTTTTCCCGTGAGCTTTTAAAGAGTGGTCTTTCAGCTGGCTAATGGTCATTGTTGAATAAGAGCAAAATGAGCACTTGTAACCATGTTCACCTGAAAATGTAAATAACAATGAAACAATAATTTAAATCAGTTTTTGGAGACACTTATCAGTTTTACAATAACCAACTAAACACAAGCCACTTTTCATGATATTTTATTGGAAACCACTTATTTTTTAGTTTAGGAGTTTATGAAATTGACTGCAATAAATCCATAACATCAGTAGTCATTACTTCCACAAACTCTTTCTACCTTTGGTCCAATGAGAAAGAGTGGGAGAAACTTTTAAAAGAACGTCAATACACAGAAAGGTTTCAGAATATTCAAAAGAATCAGATTAACCTGATTAACTATTTTATTAAATCAGATTCAGTGACATTCTGATAAAAATTAAGGTGAATTCTTTTGGCCTGTTTGAGTTATTTTCGAGAGAATTTTCACAGATATCTGCTATTTTGTTTTAAATATGGTTCTTGATACCCAATGACATGTAAAATTATCTGTAGTTATGGTTGAATCTTTGTCTAACATCATAAAAAAATCCAAGCTATATGGTCAAGTTAAAGGGCGTCTCAAGTGAAATCTAGGGGAAACTGCTGCCTTCACTGAATTGTATGTTTTTGTAATATATTTTAAAAAAGGAAACATATCATTATCCAAGAAACAGGCTGTATACCTGCTTGATCTACTTGTATATGATGACAGCTGTAATGCACAGTCGTGCAAGAAGAAGTTTTTTAATTCATAACAAAATGAAAAGTTATTAAAAGCAGTAGCTCCTCCTAGACATCACTTGAGATATTCTTTAAGCCTCTCGGTTTTCCTTAATTTTAGAGATGTCAGACAGCAAAGAAGAAGGATTTCATTTTACTATTACATTCCATGAAACAAGACAATCCTCTGCTACAGCAGAGAGTAAAATACAAATGTTGGCTTACCAGCATGGGCTTTAACGATATGACTTTTTAGCCGGCTGTTATAGGAGGACTTAAAAGGGCAGAGCTTGCATCTGAAGGGTTTGTGATGTCCGTGATGAGTCTGGACATGACGATCTAAACTGTGTGTGAAATTTCATTTTAAAATTTTATATTAAGAAAACAAAAAGAATGATTAACTTCCTTAACCTTGCAACATAATGGACCATTAAACACCAGAAAAATTCAAATTTCTATTTGTATTGACATGGCATTTATTCACATACACAACTTGTAAAAAGGTTATCTTTGTTCTCTGTGTTATTGTATTACTTTATGCTTCTTTTTTTTTTTATTATCAACGGCAACCATGCTGTATGTTTTGGTTAAACAAATCCCAACCAAAATTATTTGTTTTCTGTGGAGCTTTACACAATACATATTCATGAAACAAATCCCAATGTTAAGGTTTAATAAAATAAATTTCTAGACACCCTTTAGAATTTTTGTGGGCGCACATTGAATTTACAGCAATTGTAAATGCAATTGGGCCATTTTCATTATTTGGCAACTTTTTTTTATTATTATTTTAATAAGGATTGCTGGGTGTATTTCACTAGATAATTAAGGTATATGTCAGAAGTAAAAAGCTGTAATTACTACATAACCCATAGGATGAAATAATATCTATCTGGAGTCATGAGACACCAGCTACAAATCTCCATTGCATCCTTTCACACTCTAGGTTTCCTCTGCCTATCAGCTGTTAGTAGCATTGCAAATGCATTTTTTGGAAAATATGAAATTACATCATGTAACTGAAAAAACGATTTAAGTCAGACCAAGTTAAAGAAAATAAATTTGCAGCATGTTAAAAGAGATCAGCTGGACACCACAAATTGATTGTGTAGCAGGAATGTGTGACTGCAACAAACATACAGCACAATGTAAAGAACTTGCATGTAGGCAGTACTGCTTTCCTCAAACACATTAGCGTCTGTGTCTAGAT